>JALLAX010000024.1:0-23552 GCA_036939555.1 Discostella stelligeroides
CTCTTCTCCTTCCGTATCATCTCGGGAGTAGTAGGAGCTGGGACTCTTAGGTTATTGAGCCCTCTTTTCTCCGCCGCGGTAGTAACACTCCCGACGGCGGCGCTATCACCTCATTCTATTTGCCTGGTATGTCGCGGAATCGTCGGGGCCGTTCGGCCGGTCCGCCCTCCTATGCCGATGCGGCGTTGACATCGACGCCGGCACCGGCATTGGCATCAGCATCGACATCGGCATCAGCACCGGCACCGGCGCCGGCGCCAACACCGGCACCTAATCCTTCGTCTACTGCCTCAACTTCCAATCCCGACAACTCAGGCTCTTCGGTCTCTACCTCCGATTATACATTGATCACTACTGGTTCACCGCATTCTCATCGACCAGCTGTAGACGCCATCGATGAGCGTCCTTCCCATGCTTCGATCACTACTTCGGACCAACGACACGGCGCCATCGATTTTTCTGCCCATCCTGAATTTGACATCTCTGACGCCAGTGACGATGGTACGGATCATGCGCCCTCTGGGGGGGATCTTCGTCCCACTACGACTGGGGAGGATACTCCGGGGGGGGGGAACTCATACAACATCATCTGCCGACGACGAGGGGGATCCTACATCTACCACCGAACCAGACTTCGCCACTATGTTTGCGCAGCTTGCACTCCTCCGTGCCATGGCTAGTGCCATTCAAGCTCAGGCGAACAGTACCCAAGCCCACGCTAATGATATCCAAGCACAGGCTAATAGTATTCAAGCACAGCTCGATAGTCAGTGTCAGATTACGATGGGTCTATCCACTTCCGTCACCAATATCAACCACAGCTTAGACACGCTTCGGGATGCATCGAAATCGAACTCGGAAATGGCGCTACGTGCGATCTCTATTGCGGATGATTCGGTCAAGTTGCTCGAACAAGTCCGATCTGAAACCTCCGGCTTCAGCTATAAACTCCATCAGGTCACCACAAAAGTTGACGACCTCATTACACAACGACCTCCCACTTCTACCCCTTCATCGGAACCACCGACCTCTTCGAGCACGATTGATGATGCATTTGCGGAAACGGTTGCGGCCCTATCGTCAAGTCTTAACAGCATGGAACAAGAGATTGGATCGCGGCTGGATCGGAATATTGCCGCCCGGTCTTCTTCCGCGGATGTCCGATTTTCGGGGGTGACAGATATTTGGAGTAATCGGCCGCCCCGATGCCTTGGACCTACCTCTCCCCGGCACCGGCTTGCACTCACTCGTGGTCTTGGTGATGATATTCTGGCATGGCATGCAGGGGAACCTGGTGGCGACTGTATCACGGGACGCGATTTCATGGAGGATCCAGATGTCGAAGCCTTGGGCGTACCATCGGAGCTCGCCGTCACTGTTGCGGAGGATCACTTCGATATTGTGCAGAATTGGGTCAACCCCCGCTGGATGCAAAGGGATGTTCGGGATTTTAACGCCAACGAAGATGGTTACACTGCCCCATCGACCGGTGGACCCAATATTACTGATATCTTGAAACAAATCAACAGTTGGGACAAATTAAGCGACCTCTCCCCAACGGGCTGGCATGCATTCTACAACAAGCTCCGTCGATTCTCCCTCAAATGGAAGATCTCCCTTATGCCTTTTGGAGCCGTCAACCTCCGATATCAATGCCAAGGTCATGCTCTTTGTATCTGCGGCCTCGGGTTGGTTCGATACAGGAGTATGGGTGATGCATTATTTCTCATTTTGGAACATCTTCTTCCTGTTTCTAACCCAATTATTGCAACTACCCTTGATTCCCTTGCCACTCTATCCTCCACTGCCAACGGATACACTCTACTGTGGACCCTTCTACGGGAATTCATTCCTATGCTGGACAATACGACCCCTACTGCCTTCCCTACTTGGCCGGAATCGGACGACATTTTCCAATATGCGAGATTGGTGTTGATGTACTGTGACCTTGCTCAACACCGCGGTCCACCATACACTGATGCAATGAAGAGTCGGCTTTTTCTCACCACTGTCCGCGGTCGCTACGCATCGATGGCCTCACAGTTCACCGCTATGATTGGTACCTACTGTCCAGGACGGGATGGTGCAATTCATTGCTTGGATCCTCTCCCGAATCACCTGTCTGTGATGGAGCTTGCACGTTTGTTCTATGATGAGGCTACAAGATCGGATGCTATCCTTCCTGCGGCGTTCACCCCACCCATTACAATCACCCACTCCGTCCACGCCAACCGTACCACGGCGCCTCCTGATGCATCAACTCCTGTTCAATGTTCAAGATGTAACTCCATCGAGCCACCGTAGCCCTACTTCATCGCTTACTCATGGGTCTCACACCATTCACACTTCTCCATCCAGGCCTACCCATATACAAGGCTTTACTGTCAATACTATTAGCCGACCTCCTTCCACTCGTCGTCGAACCGCTCCAAACCCATCGTCTCGCCGTCAACGAGGACCCGCAACTGCTCGATATGAATCTACGTGCGAGGCTTGTGGTAAATATGGCCATCCTGCTTCGCGGTGTGATATGCTGGCCATGGCTCTATTTATCCAACGATATGCTCGAGATCGGTTGAATGCGGAGGCCATGAAGGCATTGGAGGCTCACTGGGTCGAACGGAACAAACCTTTTCTTCCCAGGGACGATCGCTCTCCTCGTACCATCCTGGCCAATTACTGTGCTGAATTGGAGTTTAATGAGGACAAGGTGGATATGGAGCTAGACTGGGAATATCTTCACGACCCCTCCGCGGTTGATGAAGATAATGAATGACTGATACGGGAAACTGGTGAGCCGGTTTCCCCATCTATTGTTGACTACGGTCCTACCCCTGAAATATCTAACCACCTCCTTTCACGAGCGCACTCGTTGTGTATCGATGACACTCATCTTGCTTGCATTACAGATTGGATTACATCTACGAACCAATCTACACCTCGCTCCCCTCCATCTGAGCATGACCACCCTATTCCATACGTCGCACCATTTGACCTACACTACTCCGACGAGGTCATTGGTGTGTTGCCATACCACCCGGAGATACACCACGCTGGCCTCCATCACACACACCCTGTCAGAATCGTGGGTATGTCATCTCCACACGCCACACCTACAGCTACTTCGATGGCGGATTCGGGAGCCAACGTTTGTGTCACCGGCGATGCCTCTATCCTCATTGACATGATAGACATCGACCCCATACCACTAGGCGTTGCCATTACCACAACAGATCCGAAAACGTCTTTCTGTACCAAGCAGGGATATCTCCCTATCCCACTCCTCAATGGTTCTTACCACTACCAACCATTTCTCTACAACCCTAACGCTACCGACACCATACTCTCACCCGCCCATGTCATGTGGTCATCTCCGTCCATTGCCACTTGGCGACAATCGGGCAGTAAAGACCCAGCTACGGTCGACACCCTATCTTTTTCGGATGCCGATGGAAACAACCTACTTGTCCTCCCTCTGACGACGCACAACGGCCTCCAATACTGCTCTAATGATGCTACCCACACCCCTACGGTTCATTCTGTCCTCACTTACTCCGCAGCTACGGTCAGTGAAAGTTCCACCGCACGACGCATCCTGGAATCGGAGCTATGGGCGGCCAGGCTTGGCTTTTGTAGTGAATGGCAGTTAAGCAAGATCCCTCTGCATGCGGATGGTACTCCGTCGCGATTCTTCTCACATCCCTTGCGATTTGTTGACCATAAGGAACAAGCTCGGGTGCGGAAACAACCTGCAGGATCACACGCCGAGCAGGCACCATTACCAGGCCAACGTTTTCTCATGGACTTCGGCTTCATGCGTGCATCTACCTCTGACTACTCTACCCCTAATATTGAAACTGATCGAGTGGTCGAATCTTTCGACGGTTACGTTGCGTGTTTACTCATTGTGGACGAATGTAGCAAGTTTGTTTGGGTCTTCCTTCGGAAATCAAAGTAACCACCGGTTGATTTGGTATCCCATTTCCTTCAAATGTACGGTCGAAGGTCTGGGGGTGTCATCCGTTGCGACCAGGGCGGCGAACTTGCACGATCTGCTGCCTTCCGCACAGCTATGATGGAGAAGCACTTTTATGTGGTTGAACCTACAGGAGCTGATAGCCCATCCCAGAATGGTGGCGCTGAGAAATGGAATGACACTCTGGCAGTAACCACCCGCGCACTCCTATATGGTGCAGCACTTCCGGCAAAATACTGGTCTGCGGCGTTAACACATGCGGCATACCTCCACAACCGTCGGGTTCATCATGGTACCAAGACAACTCCTTTCCAAATGTGGTATGGCCGTAAGCCGGATCTACGACGCTTACGTGTTTTTGGGTCTAGGGTCTGCGTTAAGAAAACAGGTTATCGCCGCGCTAAGTTGGATCGTCACGACTTTACCGGTATTTTCATCGGTTACACTGCCACTGACGCTAACATTCGCTACATTGATATTGCTTCAGGCCTAGTGAAATCATGCCACCATGTCGTCTTCGACAAATGTTGGTATCACCAACCATCACGCCCGCCGGCTGCACAACTACTCTATGACTTAGGCTTAAAACTAGTGACATCTCTCCCGGCAACCACACCTGACCCTCCTCCACGTATTTCGACACCACCAGCAATAGGGATTTCAACGAATGACAGTGACATTGTCCACATCACCCCGCACGACCCATCCACAAAACTAATACCGGACAACACCCTACAACCCTCCCATGTAATCCCGGCGGACGACGATGACCATAGTTCGTCCTCCGAACATGACTCTTCGATTGCGGATGTCGGTCCAACTCGAGTCAACACTACCAACGTCGATGCTACGGCGGTTGACCAATACGGCATTACAAGTCGGGATTTGGACCAAGTCTATTTCTCCCCACACCACTACGGGCATGCATTTGAAGAGTGCTTTCAATACATGGGGTCTCCAACAACTGTACACCCAACCGCTGGAATGGAACTCCGCGAGGCTGATGGTAGGGTTTTCATCACCAGCATGATGTTGGGAACCCCATGCGCAAAGATTCCTCGCTGGAAATCTCGCCTGCGCAATGTATGCCTTCTCTCAGTTGCTGACTCACCCGTCAACAATATTAATGATGTCAAACAAGCTTTGGAAGCCCTCCCACACACCAGTCGAGGTACTTGCAAACTGTTGGTTGCCGCTTCGGAACTACGTGACGGCCTCACTTACGAAGGTATCCCGCAAATCACATTGGATCAACTCAACCCCCGTCACTTCTTCCGCAGCACGTCATCCCATCATGGTACTCCGTCGAACGACATGTTAACGAAAATGGTCCATCAGAGTTGGGATGGTGGCGTCCTCCAGTACATCACACGTGCTCACAAGCTTACTCGCGGCATCCTCTTGAAACAGTCTGATTGGGACGATTGGCAAAAATCGGAGTTTCTTCAATTGGATCAGTACGAACTCCAGGGAATGTTTGGTTCTCCTGTTTTGGTTAGCGACGGAAATGCTGTCTTTAATCTCGTTTGGACTTATGCCATCAAAGAGGTGGACGGACGTAAGAAGGCACGCTGTACTTGTGACGGTTCGTCTCGGGGTGGCCAAGTTTGGGTCCTGGATTACACCTATGCAAACAGCCCCGACCACACTTGTTCGCGACTGTTCTATGCCATTGCAGCTGCTGAGAACCTGATGTTATACGGAGCTGACGTGTCGAATGCATTTGCAGAAGCACCACCACCCAAACAGGGCTTCTACATCCGCCCCGATTCTGCTTTCAAGGCATGGTGGACAATCCATAAAGGTCGTCCTCCTATCCCACCGAATCATGTCATTCCCATTCTTTCGGCAATGCAGGGACACCCGGAAGCTCCACGACTATGGGAAAAACATGCTGATCGTATCCTTCGCCTCATCGGTCTTAATCCAACTATCCACGAACCATGCTTGTACTCTGGGATTGTTGCTAACCAACGGGTGCTGCTTTTGCGTCAGGTTGATGATTTTGCGGTAGCTACTTCTTCCGAATCTACTGCATGCCGCGTTTTTGACCTCATTGATGAACATCTCACAATTCCTCTCAAACGCCTTGGCCTCATCTCCCTCTTCAATGGATTAGATATCGCCCAATCCAGGCATTATATCAAAATTTCGTGCAGGACCTATATCGAACGTATCTGCGAGAAGTACTTGGATGGGTGGCTCTCCAAACAACATATTGCGCACCGACCAACTCCTCTACCTCAGACGGACTCCTTCATCAAGTCCTTCCTCTCGGCAACTGGTGATACATCGGACACACTACAAGCAAAATTAAGTTCGGCAATGGGTGTGAAATATCGGAATGTACTTGGGGAGTTGATCTTTGCATTAGTCACTTGTCGACCGGATATCTCGTACGCTGTTGTCAAATGTGCTCAAGCTACTACGGCTCCACATGAGATCCACTACCATGGCATCAAGCATCTGTTGAAGTATCTGTACACCACAAGAGACGATGGCATCTACTATTGGCGAGAACAGGCTAATGACACACTCCTACCACACCTTCCACTACCATCCATTACTAGCTCGACGACGGATCTCCTTACTCACAACCGACCAACACACGATGCGCTTGAGTTGCATGGATATGTCGACTCCGATTGGGCCACATGCCCTCGCACACGCCGTTCCATCACGGGTGTCTGTCTCCGTCTGGCTGGAGGAACTATAGCTTACAAGACGAAACTTCAACCTACGATTGCGCAATCATCGACCGAGGCTGAATTTATGGGAGCATCCGACTTCGGCAAAATACTCCTTTACGTTAGAAGCGTTCTTTGGGACATGGGTGTTCCGCAACATGCTGCATCGGTCTTGTATGAGGATAATGACGCATGCACCGCAATGGCTATGGCACAGAAACCAACACCTCGAACTCGCCACATGGACATCAAGTATCAAGTTCTTTGTGAATGGGTCGAACGTGATTTACTCCATCTAAAACGGATCGACACATCCATCAATCTTGCCGATCTATTCACCAAACAACTGGGTACAACTCTGTTTTACCGACACACTGATTATGTCCTCGGCCACGTCCCACCACACTACTGTGCTTTTGAAGCTCCTTGAACGACATCCACCATCAACACCTCACATGTCCCGGTTGTCGTCCGTCTTGCCCAGATTTGGTCCTCCATTGTCCACAATCCATTTTTGATTCGGACCAATGACATCACTTAGGAATTTCTTTTGGTTTTATTTGTTTTCTTCCTCGTGGCTTGCCCTTTTGGTTAGGTCGGCATTGCCACTCGAGTTGTTAGCGTGGAGTCTTGTTTAGTAGGCGACTTCACATTTCCTTTTTACTACTCTCCCTTACATTCGATCCTGGTCCAATCCATTATGGATACATTATGGATTGTGGGGGGGTATACGTACGGTAGAGACTAAGTACATAGTAAATCTCATTGTCTTGTCTCTTCTCCTTCCGTATCATCTCGGGAGTAGTAGGAGCTGGGACTCTTAGGTTATTGAGCCCTCTTTTCTCCGCCGCGGTAGTAACACTCCCGACGGCGGCGCTATCACCTCATTCTATTTAGGAGCTGGGACTCTTACAACCACCTGACTACCATCTCACTACTCACTACCATCTGACTATGGGGAATTAACTACTAACTACCATCTAACTACCTTTTTTCGCTCACTTTTAACTACCATCTAACTACTTTCTCACACACCTTTACCAAAAATGTGCGTACAAAAGCTCAATCACCTTAAGTACTCCCTCTCTACGTATCGCCAAATAGAAGTCAGTTTCGTGTCTTGCAGGAGCATCATCATAGAAGAAATCGAGCCGAAACAAAAATGAAAGAGCCAAAACAAGAAACAAACCGGAAAGATCGAAATTGAGCCAGAAAAAAAAATAGTAGTGAGGATAGGTGAGGATAGTAGTAGCGTAGTAGCGTAACATCGGCAACGAGGTGAAGAATACGCTGGTGCACGAGGGAGCTACAAGGATGAATTAATCGAACAACGCATGTGCGAGGAATTTGGAATTTCATCTTAAAGATTACTTCTGTGTTTCATTGCTGTAACTGCTCGCTCTCCTTCGACCGCTCACACAACTTCCCGAAGGACTAGGACGGGTGGCTGGTGCATGCATTCCAAGTTTTCACAACCGCGTCATTCCATTCACAAAGTCGCCAAGGGCATTCAAGAATCCCATACCCTCTCTCGGCGCATTCATATTCCCAGTGGCAATATCATAAATGTCCTCGACTACGGTAACATGATAGTTCAATTCAAAAATAGCCACACAGACAAACAAGGAATGCAATTAGCTCACTCGGCAAGCATACAGAGTGGTAAATATGCTTCTCTGACTTTCTCACCTTCTGGATTGCTAGGCAATCGATCCATAGCCTGAATCATACGATATCCCCCCTCCTCATTCTCATCTTCCATCCAAACGGTGAATAGATTTGGATAGCATCGGGTCAGTGCTCCCCATGGCAATGTTCGTAAGTAGTACGCGGGGATCAATCCATCAATGAGACGCTCTCGTAATCGTCGCCCTGCCATACCAAACCCTGTCACGCCCATATCGACCAATAAAGGGTTCACCATAATTGTCATTTTGTGTGCTCCAACATCATCATCTTCTTCTTCGCCAGTAGTACCACCACCAGCACCAGAATAGGATGATTCTTCTGCATCCAATAATAATTTCTCCACCGACTCGGATTCACTCGCACGTGGACAATAGAATATCGATATCACATCGGACCGTTTCTCTTTCATGTTGCGACGACTATTGGTCGTCACAATACCCCCACATGCATCATACACTACACACGGAGGCAATATCGATGCCCAATCCCGTCGTGCCAATGCCGCGGATCCTTCGTCGGGGAAATATATTCGTAATGTGTGTTTTCCATTCCAAGCACTGGTGGATATTTTACCCTCGCTGGCGATGATTTGTAGGAGTTCGGACTCTCGTTGTTGTTGTTGGTCTTGTTCGTCGTTGTCGTCATTCTTTCTCCCTGCAACTACCACTTCATCATTGTTGCCATTCATTGCGTCGTCGCTGTTCTCACCGTTATCATCAAATGCCGCCATCAGTCGTCTCTCCTCCTCCTCGTCCTCATCCAACAATAACATCTTCTTCTTCTTCTCCTTCATCTCCATCAACTCCCGTTTCGCCTCAAGCACTCGTAACACACACTCTTGCTTCCACTCCAATACACCTTCCACACTCGCCAAACATAATGCATTCACAAAGGAAAGCATGAATTCCGAACTTCGTTTTAATGGAGTGTAGGTCTCGTCGCCCACACTGGTATCAAAGTCGACACGACAGCGAATGGGTGGTCCTCCTCCCATATTATTAGAAGAAGAAGCGAGTAATTGTTGACAGGCCTGTTATTGTTAGTTATGATATAATTTGGGAAGAAGAAGAAGAAGGAGAAGTAAAGAAGAATGTATTAAAGAATGTATTAGTATAAGTAGCAAGTACGATAGTTTGTGTACAATTATTAAAAATTGCAATCCCAACAACAACAACAACAACAACAACAACAACAACAACAACAACAACAAGATGAAGAAGGAGTTATAATAATTATTTCCTCACATTGGCAGCCATTTCCGCAGCATCGACCAACGAATCAGGCAGTTCCGTAGGTCGATTATTATTGGTATTGATTGATGAATAGAGTCGCATTTTCGCAATTGTTGTTGTTGTTGTTGATGATAATGTTGATGAAGACGGTGCGACGATGATGCCTAAGCCAGCTTTGGTCAGGGTGTTGGCGCCACCAACCAAAACTGGAACTGGGGAATGGAACGCCACCACGGCTGTAATGATGATGATGAGAAGAAGAAGAGGCAGCAAGAGAACAATCGACATGATTATTTGTAGCATTAATATGGTTGGATTATTGTTGGATCGCATGGAGCTGCCGGCTGCCGATCCAATAAATAAAGCAAGGTAAAGGATTGTTGATGATGTACGTACGTACGTACGTACGTACGTACGTACCAAAAGTACGCTCTCTGCGGCTTGAAATTGACGTATTTTTTATTTTTACGTAAACGATGTAATCGGATTGAATTTTAAGTACCAAATCCAATCGGATCAGGTCGAATTAATTTTTGATACTTTTTTCGGTGGACCATGGTCGGTGCAGCACGCTCCTCCGCGATGAGGATGAGTGGACAACGACGACGACAACGACGACGACGACGACGACGACAACCTGAGGTAATAGATAGAGACCACAGCAACGACAATGATCGACTATTTCAAGGGAATCTACGGAACGAACTTGCTCCTACGCGTCCATGGCTCGGCATTATACAAGGGAATGCTCGTGGGCTTTCTTTCGACGTTGATTTATTTGGCCATTGAATTGATTTGGAATAAGCGAAGTCGCTACAACCCACTATCCAATTATTGGAGTCGCCGTTTGGTATTGTTCGATTCTAGCCAATTTGATGATACTTCTACTACTAATAATGACGACGAAGGTGCGAATGGTGATGTTAATGGTGAAAGCTTGGTTCAAGATCTTGAAGATCCCTACGGTGCAGGAGTGCTCATCTCCGGAGTGACATTCTTAATCATTTTCCGAGCCAACAGTGGCTACACTCGCTACTGGGAGGCAGTTTCTTCACTGCACCAATGTTTAGGCAAGTGGATGGATGCTACCATGTGTGCGGCCTCATTCCATTTGCAGTCGGTTCATTATGACGGAGCGCGTCCGCACAATTTTTACGAGTGTGATGAGTTGAATAGGTTGAATTTGACGCTGGAACGGAGGCGGACGAGTGGTGATGCTACTAGAATGACAGGAACGGGAGGAACCAGTCCAAGTAGTGGGTTAAGGAAGAGACCTACTGCAGCAGCAGCAGCAATTACCAAGAATCATAGTAATAGGCTCACGTCGGCATTTGATTGTGAGAAGGAGTTTTCGGGAAATGGCAACATTTTTGTGGGAAGCAAGGTTGTTGATACCGATACTTCTGGTGCTACGGGTGGTAGTGACGGTGGCGGCGGCGGCTTATTGTCGGCATCATTATCATGGAGAATGACATCAACATCTCAACCAGAACGCAGCAATGTCCAAAGTAGAAGAGAAGGGCTTCAACAACAGCAAATACACAGATCATGGCGACGGTCCTTAACATCACCGACAATTCCATTATTTGGTAACAGTAGCAGCAACAGCAGTACTCCAACGCCACTAATTCTACCCAAAAGCGTACTTGAGGGGGAATGGAATATCATCCCTCCAACTCCGTATACCACCAGTTTGGACATGTTCCATAGGACGGAACTACACTCACGGTACTTTCCATCATCGCAATACAGTCACGATTCCAACTTTGCGCATCGGCCACCCATGAACGATCTACCAGAAGTAGTACAGCAGCAACAACAACGACGGCAACAACAACGACATTGTGATGGAAGTAATGTCAATGCTGGTGACTACGAAAATACCACCAAGTCTCCCTCCAAAGTATCCACGACAAGAACAACAACAACCACTCCACCACTCTTCCTCCAAGAACTTGCCCATCTCTCCTCACTTGCCTGTGCCGTGGCACTCTCCACCTTACGTAACGATATGGAACGTGGCGAATCACCACTAGGCTTTTACATTCCAGGCTCTGAATGGCCAGAAATTGATCCAGACAATTTACCCAAACATGTTTTGCATGAGTTCCAGCCCAAATATAAAATCTTGGCACTACTCATGCACTGGCTAGGTTTGGATCGATTGCCACGCTACCGATCCAAGTACAATGCCACGCGACCGCTTCTCATCCTCGGGGGAGTCTCCGATGCCGAAATAACATTGTTACAGAAAGCAAGGGGACCACATGCCAAGGTCGAATTGGCCAATTTCTGGCTCAAGGAATTTATCATACGTGAATCGTTAGCGGGAAGTTTTGGAAATGTTCATCCGAGTATTGTTAGTCGCGTCGTACAACATTTAAGTGATGGTATGATGGGCTATCACATGGCAAGGAAGATTATGTACATACCATTCCCATTCCCCCATGCTCAATTGTCCACATTTTACACGGTGACGATGGTCTTGACCATTCCCTTTTTGATGGATCAATACGTCTCCGTTGACGGGAATTCAATGCTATGGTTTGGATGTTTCTTGACGTTTCTAACCGTGACTTGTTTGGTGGGGGCGCATGAAGTTGCACGCGAACTTGAAAATCCATTTAGGAATGTCCCCAACGATTTGCCATTGTGCACGCTACACGCCATGTACAATGAAGCTTTGGTGACCATGTACGCGGGGTTTAATCCGGATTCCTTCTGGGATCCGTCGTTGTATCGTGTTGCGTTGGAGGCGCTTGCGGCCAAGAGAGATTATTTGAAAAATAGTAATCATGACAATCGAAGCAGCAGCAGAAGCAACGGCAACAGCAATGAAGATGATAACCGATGCAGTAATGGAGATTCCAGTGCATGTCGAAAAGTGTCAGCTGCTGCGGCAATGGAGACAACATCGATGATTCCAACGACGGAACAAGACTCATCGGCGACGACGGACATGCCCGATAAGACGATGGAATGTGGCCTTGACGTAATGAATAGAGTGGGCCATTCCACCTCAGTGCCACCTTTATCGTCATTATCATTGTCAGACGCGAGAATGGGAATGAGGAAGACTGTGTCATTTGGTGACGAAATGGAAACATTCGATCGCAATATGGACGTTGAGGTAATGGAGCTTCGAAATGTCCTTGCGGAACAGGTCAAATTGGTTGAAAAGCTCGGCCGCTTGTTGGATGAGGATGAAGATGATTGAAGAGAGGAAAACGAGAGCACGAGGCTTGTATAGAGAGTGATAAGAGTGCGCTTGCTATTGTCCTCGCGATGATGATCGAGATCATCTGATACATATCCTTGATAGATGAATACTAGGAAATAATAGATGATGTAGTAGAGAATTGTAAAATCAGCGTAATATGAGCATTATGGATGATTATCTACTGTAATCTATGAACACTTTACCTCATCGTTGAAGAACTCAAAGGACAAGAACGCAAATCTTGTTTCGCTCACTAATATTTCATAACGCAATTCATTCCTCATTAGCACAATGTCATGTCATTCAATATGTTAAGCAATACATTTTTCTATTCTTTTCTTATTGTTGGAGGAAAGACAAAGAAGTCCAGGTGGAGTATTGGAAATTTCTCTCTGTACTTGCCTCTCTTGAGGAGAAGCGCAGCTGGACATCCAGCATTGGTCTCCTCTTGTTTTCTATTTTTTGTGTTTTTATCTTTGGCAATTGGCATGGTCATTCATTGAACATATTATCTTGACAAAAAAGATCTTTTTCCCTGTACTAGAAAGAATCCCGGCCCTCGCACAAGTCGCTTCCATCACGTACATAGTTGCACTCTCTCTTTTTGAGATGCACACTTACTGAAATGCAAACGGTCACACACACAGTGAGAGCGACAAACATGGGCATGAACGCTATCATCTTTTCATAGTGAACACGATAATGATGACGCTCCCTATTGATGATTTTAAGTGCAATCAATCGATACGGCACGAGGCTTCTTCTGCTGCGTCTTGATCTCGTCTTCCGAAGACGAGGATGACGACATGCTGCTCACTACAGCTGCGACCGCAGCAGTTGTGGCATTCGTAGCAGCCGCCTTTTGCTCCGCCAACGCCCTCGCTGCAGCGGCCTTTTTCATATTTTTCATCTTCTTGCGTAGCTTTTTGTTCGAGAGTCGACGACCACTCTTGTGATTGGCCGCGAAGTAGTGCTCGGCGTTGGCGATAGCAGTGGCAGAGGTGTCAGTTTGTTCAAGCGTGGAATTCCAACCACAGCAGTCATCGCTGATATCCTCGTCAACATCCATGGGATCATCCAACACCATCATGGAACTGGAACCCTCAGTACCAGTAGTAGTAGTAGCTGTGGCTGCTACTGAGAGATTCAAATCTTTCAACGTGACATTTGTCGCGACGGACGTGGCGCAAGAAAGCGATGGCGAAAGATCGCAATGATCATACGATCCCTCGTCCCAGTCAATGTCGTCATCGTCAACATCATGATGACGCTCAAGCAGGTCAATGTCATCATCTTCGCCACCACCAACAAACACGTATTCGCTCTCGTCTTCAATTACAACGTTCAGTCCCATGGGATGAAGCTGGGCCGAGAACGATGAATCCAGAAAATCATGGTTTTGGTTCATTTGTTCTTTAATGCCGTTGTTGGGAAGGAATCGAGGGATGAGGGAGAACTGAAAGACGATGCCGGAGAATTCACCTTATGTTTTAATTCTCGGCTTGATCAATTGAAGTTGTTCTCTCGAGTACAGTGATTGAAAATTGAACGAGGTCTTGGCCTTGGAAATTCTCTAGAGAGAGAGTAGAGGGGCAGGGAGTTGTTTGTTTATTATGAGCGAGGTGTTTCTGTGTTCTATGTTGTATTTCAACGCAAATAATATCGTTTCACTCTTGACATTCGTCAGCCAGTGCGGAACAGAGGAGGAACGGAGGAGGCTTGCTTCGAGAGACGGAAAAAATTCTCATCGTCGTTGAAGGAAGAGAGGAGGTTTTAAATTCGAAAGATTCTTGGGCAGCAGTTTTGGGGTTGTTCTCTGTGCCAGTTCGGAAAAATTCTTCGCTATTGGGAACAACCAAATTCTTATTTGGGAGTTACCCCAGATCGAATTCCCCATTGAGAACTTTTGATTCTTCTTCGAAGGTGAAGGAATAAAATTGGCGCGCGCGGGCCAGTTCGATCTTCGATCCAAAAGAGCTAATATCGGCGTTCTCATCTCACTCGGTTTAAGGTTCGCATATTTTTCTAGAATATTTTTTTGCATCTTTCTCTCTCCTCTCACATGTGCCATGTCCTCGTAGGAATTCAATACTTGGATACGATAGCTTCCCTCCGACCGATCTCAATCTAACACCCAAACTCACAAGGAAGTTGGCACCGCGCTAGCTATGATAGTGCGTTGCCATCATTGATTGGTGTATTTCGATCGAGATAGCCATGCCTACACACGGAAGCACATTCTAGCTTTTTGCAATCAACGGCTCCAATAAAGATCATAGCTACCTGCTACTTTGATTGCTGTTCTCCCGAGCCAACTTCTTGTCCTCGTTGTAATAATTTAATACATACACTTTCAATTACTATTTGTAAGAAAAATGACGAAGCGAACAATACGACGATTACTCTTCCTCTCACTTATCGTGACATCAATGGCGGATAGATTCTCTGTCCTAGGTGAGGACAATTCCACCAGCAACACCACTGTCGAATTATCGATGGTAGAATTTGGAGATACGAAATCGAAATCTACAACTAACAACGATGCTTCCACGGTCGATGGTACGAATAAAAAAGAAGAACATCAAAAGAAGATTGAAGAAACGAAGGAAAAGGTGAAGGAGAAGGACAAAGAAGAGAAGGGAGGGGGGATAGTACCAACTCCATCAAAAGAAAAGAAATCGGATGATACAGCTGGAAATGATAAGAAAAAGGATGATGGACGCCATGATAAGAGTAAGGAAAAGACACTAGATGAGGAGAAGGAAGGGGAGGAGGAGGAGGAAATCGCAACGGAAGACAAAAGACACAGACGAAAAGATGAGCGCAATAGACCGAAAATGGAAGATGCTTCGATGGAGGAGATGGAGGAAAAGGAGGAGGATAACGAGGATAAGGGAGATAAGGAGGGGGGGAAGGAGGAGCAGCGGGAGGAGAAAGCCAGCACGAATAACGCCAAACCCGATCGGTACGGTAAAACACTCGATCGCATCAAAGAGGATGAAGAACTGAATATTGGTGGGGGAATCGAGGCGGAAGTTGTTGAGACTAACAATGATCCTGATGGCTTAACTGTCATGTCTAGCAAAAAGAAAAAATTGAAGAAGAATTCACGTGGTGGCAGGAATTCTAATAAAAGACCAGAGGGCGCCAAACGAAGACGTCGCAAAAGGGGTGCTCGAAGGCAACGCAATGAGAGTCCGAAGAAGAACACGCCAAGCAATCGGAAACAAGGGAGCGGAGGAAGACATTCGGATAGGATTTCGGTAAGTTACCCTAGAGTGAGGAATGAATGGTTTGTGTACAGCAGGATCGAGAGGAATAATCATCATTCACAACTGTAATTTTATTTACATGTCACTACTTTCATCGCGCAGACACTGATGCCAACATTGTACCCGACTATGAGGTGAGTGCTTCTGGGTTGATGAGTTATCTCTCTCAAACTTATATCGTATGCTGACAATCCAGTATAAATGTTTTATTGCCATACACGCCTCCTTGTTTTAGCCCAACATTGCAAGAAGAAGGTGTAGAAGATGTATGGGGGTCCAGCAGCTGGGGGTCCAGCAGCTGGGGGTCCAGCAGCAAGGCACAGAAAATTAGTGCCAAGGCAGGAAAATCAGTTGGTGGATGGAGTGGAGGAGGAGAAGGAGGATGGCCCGAGGATATAGCTGTCGATGATGATGATGATGATGATGATGATGCTGCAAAATATGACGATGACGATGATGATGACAGTATTCACATTATCATTGATGATGATGACGACGATTATGATGACGACGACGACGATGATGATGATGATTTTTAAATGATATTATGTGCGATGATGGTATTCGTCGAATTCTACGATGCACCAAAAACAAACGGATCGATGATGTAATGTGAAACTGGATGCACTTTTCGCTGCTTCATATTTATGTGTTAATTAATTTAACTCTTGTTAGATAAGAGTTGCATTGTCATTTTGTGATACTATGCGTACTTTCATGACTTTACACTTCTGATGTGAAATTGCACCAGATTGATACTTGATTATGGCAAACCTATTGCCCGTCACTTGTCCAACTTCGTTGAGACAATTGTTTTGGATCGGCAAAGCATAGATTGATGATAACCCAAAATCAAAAACTACAGATAAATTACACTCTATACAAAGATGAGACATCCTCATGTGAGAGAATCATTACCCTGGAATCTTCTCATATGAATCTGTACAATTCTACATGTTCTTTCCATCTGGATGAGTTATACTGCTAGGTACCTATACTTCTTGTGACACTTTTGGCAAAACAGTGTTTGTCTCATGCAACATTGTTTTGCTGTGAACACTTAGTTGCTCCTCTGCCGGTGTCTCCTCACCTTGACTTGGACGACCTATATCTCCCGGCGTCTCCATACCTTTTTCACTTGGACGACTATTCTCTTTGGGTGTCTCCTCAACGAGCGTTTGACCTTTGCGCCCATCTTGTGCAGATGCTACCCACGCCGCCATGACTTTTTGTGCTGTTTTTCCCCAGGCAAAGGACCAGCCTAATGCAGTCTCGCGCGTCTCTGCATCATCTGCTGACGTGATGGTAATCTGTTCCTTCCTTTTATCAGCGCCTTTGCTCAAAGTGCCAAAAGTAGCCTCGCGGTTGACCTCGCCCAAACCGAGAGCCGCCAGGGAAGAGGGACGCGGCACATTGGCTTCACTTAATACCCGGTTTTTGAGAATTGGTTGCTCCGGGAAGGGGCCCAGTCCGTACTGTTTCATAATAGAGGGTGCGTTGGGCACCTCCAGGTCTGCGGTAGTTTGCCACTTTGCAGCGTCCGGAGCGGAAAGCTTTTCGAATGGAAATTCCTTGTCCACATCGGAGGTTTCCGCGGCATGAATAGGGTGTTGCGGCCCCCCGAATTTAGGGTGAATGTCGTTGGAATACCCTCCCATTTCCAACCACCAGGCTGGGTACCCAAACTCCTTGCCAATCACTCGAGACGGTGCCATCATGGAATTCATCATCTGGAAGGGTACATCCTGCTCTACAAGTGCGCCATCGTTGTACTTCTGTGCCAGCTCTTCGCTTAATCTGCTCCAGTCAAGCGTAACAGCTCGCTGAAGGCGAGTTTGTAATGCATCCAGAATTAGCAAGTGCCCAGCTCCTGTCACATGGGTCGCCTCCTCTGCATCAACGTCCGCGACCTTATGATTCATAAGCTCGGTCCACAGTATGCGTCGCCGGTGCACATCTTGTACCATCAAGCTGTAATAACTTTGAAGTTGACCAGCCACAATGTTAAAATTCCACCATGCACTATCTCGAGACAATTCGAGCCGGTTTCCTTCCCCATATTCCTTTGAAATATCAGAAGCACCTGAGAATTAAGAGAGAATTTTGAGGGATAAATGAGAATCCACCTTCAACGGAAGTTATTTACCGAAAAGAGAAATGAGAGGTGACAAATTTTACCTTGAAACAATGGAACATGGACACTCGTGGCCGGAGAGTCCATTGCAGCCCAGAGAAGCCCTCTTTTGGATTCCCGACTCTCGCCAATGGTTGCGTGGACCGTACGCGGCAAGCTGATCGCGCGTGAAAATTGTCCAGATATCAGAAGGTCTCCGATCCCTCCCTCCACGCGCCGGGGATTTCCGAAAGGACCCGCGAAGAAGCCCACAGACAAGTCCAATTCCGAGCCTTGGTATACGTCGCCCTGCACATCGGCGAGTACGTCCTTGGTCACGCCACCGGCCAATGTGACCTTGGCTGAGAAGGGGTAGGCAAAATTGTCGTCGGTTAACACCCACGTTCCATTCCACTTTGCTGGGGCTTCGTCTGGACACAGCAGGGAAAAAGTTCTCCACAGACGTGCATTGATGTAGAAAGGAATAGGCGAATGAGCATGTTCCGGTCCAGTACGGTATTGAGCTTGGTGCAGTCCAAAAACGTATCCAAAATCCAATTCCTGTCCCTCCAGTAGCTGATAATTCTCCCCCATCCAAACGCCCAGCTTCTTTGCTACTGAGAATATGTTTTCGCTGCAGAGGAAATTCAACTTGTCTCCGCATTCCAACTTGCGGATAGAAAAGCTGTTGGCGATGGGCGCAACGTGGCCCTCCGGCACCCTCTGCGCCGCCCACAGAGCCTTACCTTCATCCACGGGCGCGGGCATGATATTGAAAACCCACGCCTCCTCGCCGTCACCCATCACTGCTGCTTCTCCCGCCGCTATCAAGCCAGAACCATCGGGTTTAAACCCGAAGTGGTCCGCGAGAGCGCCCATGAGACGAACGGCACAGCGCGCGGTGGCGCAACGTTCGGCGGCAAGCTGAAGCAGGTGGGAGATCTGTAGTCCACCAGGGTTCACAGGCACGTCAGGGTCTTGATCTAGAGCACTTTCCTCCTCCGCTGTCGCCGCGGTCCCCGTTGCGTACAGTGCTCCATTCACCCCACATGTGGACTCCCCAAAGGTGAGGCCAGCGTCATTCATCAAGGGATAAAAATATTCATAGTATCCGTAGGAAAAGTTTCCGTTCTCTGGCTTTTTCAGGAAGGGGTGCTTCGATTCCCGCGGAGGCTCGACCGTAGCAAACTCCCGCAAGGCTGGAATCGATGTAAAGTCGACAACGAATGTCGGCTCAAATGATTGCTGCAGATTTCCCGTCGTCACAACCTTCTTGGCTGCTCTCCTCGCGGCCATCTTCTCGATGTCGCTCTCCTGCAAGTTGGCTGCCCACCAAGCCTCGAAATCCATTCCCTCTGTCATCCCCATTGCCCGGACAGACTCTTCCAAAGTTGGCGGCGCGGAGTTGAAATTCACCCTTGTTTCCGTTTCTTCCACGGGTAAATAGGTTGGACCCCGATCATTTCCCACATATCGCGGGTATTCGCCCTGGGAAGGATAGATGGGACGGGGCAATCGTAGATCCTGACCAGGCACGTACGCGAGACGGAAATCATCTGCATTGTTGTCGTCGTGATTATGAGTAGTGAACGTTGTAGCCCCGTCAAATGAGGCCGCTTTATCCACTGCCAAAGCAGTACAGGCCTCACAACACTCATCCACTAGAAGCAGTAGTACTAGTACTAGTACTAATAATAGTGAGCTCCTCAGCAGGTGCATTACTGCTTTGCCAACCAACAGCACCGACATCATAATCCTGTCATAGTCATAATATCTGTCATAATCATCATCGTCGTCGTCAAGAAAAAAAATGAGCTGTTTCTGTTTTCGTCCTTTCATGTCATGTCCATGTCGCATCTTCTCGCATCTCCATTTCTTTGGGCGAGCATTTGGGCGATAAAATGAGATCGCGCTCCGCATCGGGTGAAGTAGATATCTCGTTGGTCCAACTTGCCTTCGTTAGTTGTCATACCAACATCATCATCATCACCGTCAGAGCACAAGCGACAGTTCTCCTCGCACCTGGCGTACAATCTCATCCATAATTTGCGCCACATCCAAAGAGTCCTGCCACGTGAAACTATCGCACTCTGTCTTACCCGTTCTCAACGCATGACCAACCTCATTTATCTGATATACGAGCCCTATTGAGCCTGGATTGTTCCATTTGCCATGATATGGATCATGAGGCAATGGAAATTCGTACACTACCTCGTTGCTGTTGGCGGAACTGCTGATACTTCCACCACCACCACCACCACTACTTTTGACGTCAGACATGCCTAGTCGTCGACCATCGTTGTATACAACTCGCAACCTCTGCGGCACATGAAATGGTCCATCAAGTATGATGCGCCCTTTTGTACCCTGCAGCACACATCGTTCTTCGGTATTGGACGCGCCCGTAAGTGCCATCTGGAGCATCCCTACTCCTACCCTATCCTCGCCTTGTAGTTGATCCATACTTTTGCTTTTGCTACCGTTATCATCAGCGTGCCTGTCGCCACCCCAGCGCTTACTCTCGCCTTGAAATTCTCGATCATATGTCACCGTGGCCATGACAGTGTAATCCACCCCATTCTTCATGGTACCCACCGCTTGAACGTTCTTTATCCTTCCGTTCGGAAATGCAATGTTACCAAATTGGGCAATATACATTCCAACATCAAAAGTAATCCCACCCGAGTTGGGATACCAAATTCGATCATTACTATTTTCTTCGGCATTGGGAAAAGCATACCCAAAGTCAGCTTGAACATATACAATTGATCCAATTTCTTCGCATGTTACCAGTTCTCTCAATTTGTGCAATGCGGGAAAACATCTGGTCCACATCCCCTCCATTAAAAACACACGCTTCTCATTATTGGCAGATTTTTTGTTGGCCAACTGAATCAATTCTTTTGTTTGGGAATGGGACAATGTCATTGGTTTTTCAACAAGAACATGTTTTCCGGCCAAGATAGACTGCTTTGCCCATTCATAATGATGATCGGCAATGGTGGCAATGTAAATAATGTCGACGTTGGGATTGGAGATTAATTCCTGATACGAAGCATGATAGGTTGGTATGGAGTGGATGGATGCAAATTGGCGTGCCTTGGTGGTGGAGGATCGTGCAGCTACGGCAACAGCCTACCAAAAAAAACGATGATTGTCAAAAGGGTGCGGAGAAGAGGTGATGTAATAATATTTACGGGACATGGGTTGTTTCACTCACGGTGGCATTCTCGGCAAGGCTAATGGCCTTGACATAATCGCTAGCGATTCTTCCGGTACTCAAGATACCCCATCGAATTACGGGGGAAGTTACAGTACTATTGTCGTTGCTGCTGCTGCTGCTGCCGCATTGTGACGATGTCATCGCTGTCCCACAATGACATCGAATGGTGATGGTGGTGCTTCTGTTGTTGTTGTTGTTGTTGCTGTTGGCGAGTGGACGGCCACGAAGACGTAAAACATTGCGCGAGAGTGACATCAATAGCGATGGCGATGGATGGAGGCGATGAGGTATAAGATAGGTATTAGGCAACAATTATTGTTCGTCATCGCCATGCACAGTAGTTGACAACGCTCGAAGGATAGGAGATGGAGAGAATCCAGCAAAGTGGTTGTAAACAGCGTTTTCCGTCTTTGCGAGCGTCTCGTCTCGGTCTCGTCTCGCCACTCCTGGGGACTTGTGGCTCCCCAGACACGTCATCATTTNATTTTATCATGCTTCCCCGTGCAACTTCGGTTGCAGAAGTACTTCAACCCGAATCGGTGTATTTGCTCTACATACGCTTGGACTTCATACCAAAATCAGACGTTCTTTACCCTCATCGCGGAGAAAGCTAGAAGCCAAAAATAAAAGTACAACTTTGGTTGAATTCTTCCGGTAACTATCAGATATCAGAGTACAATACGTATCTAGAGTATCTTAAGTCGGCATACCTCTTCCGTTGGGGGGGCGCCGGGATATCTTCTTTGCGCGATTCTTTCGCAAAAATGAGTACCAATTCCAGTTGTTCCCTTTGAACATATTTCTTAGTGGGGGAAGCTAAGGAGCTTGGAGGGAGATTTGTTACGTCGAAACATGATAATGCACGTGAACAGAGATGTGAACAGACAACAGCAGTGCAGAAACCGGCCAAGACTCTATTATTTTTCCAACTCGTGCTCTCTCGCCATTCGTACTTTATTATTTCATCGAACTGTTGATGAACGAGAGAAAAGCCACCAATAAGTAGTTTAGTCTGATGGAATAACAATAATACTCATCAGTGAGATATTCGATAGAGAAATCATCCATCTCCTCCATGGTCGATCATCCTCCAACGATGCGCCTACGCGGCAGCATTTCCACCCACAATAGCATCGATGAACATCGCCATCATCATCGTCACCAGCAACCGTCTCGCTATCATCGACAATTGGAAGACGATTACGTCGAGTACTATAAAACACGCGCTGGTTGGGGAGACGACGAGACGATGCGCAAATACAATGAGGGCGTTTATAGCTCCTACTACGGCGGCAATTCGGGCGCAGCCGACTTTCAAAACAGCAACAGTGGAACTAGTTCAACGTCGTCCTCATCGTCCTCGTCCTCGTCGAACACTAACTTCAAGGCCATGGATCATTTAGGTTGGATCCTCGGCATAGCATCCACATTCATCTTCTTAATCTTGTTGGTCAAGTGTGCTTCGTCGAAATCGTCCTCGGACAGTAAGCGAAAGAGCAGCAGTCGCAATTCTTCGTCCAAGGTCAAATCACGAGATTCCTCCCGCTCCATCCGAGATAAGCATGGGGAACGTCGTAGGTCGCGTTCTAGCTCTCGTGTCGATAGTAGTGCGCGATCGTCGTCTGGACGTTCCAAGAGTCACACTCGTTCGTCGAGCGATTACAAACTAATGGATGGCGATGACAGTTACGATTATGATGATACCAAGAGTCGACGGTCAAGGAGCACAAGTCGACGGAGTAGTAGCCGAAGTCTGAGCAAAGACACCAGGAGCCGAAGTAGAAGTAGGGCGAGGAGTAAAAGTCGATCAAGGGTCAGTAGAGGGGGAGGAGACGATGATATTGAGAAGGACAGTCCGAAGGAGCAGAAGATGCTTGTTTAGATTGTGGAGCAGGGAAGGGGGGGTTAGAAGTGGAGTTAGATGTACATGCGTCTTCCACGCATGATTTATACCTACGAGTGTGTTGCGACATAGTTGATACATCGCAGGTATTCAAAGATTAGAGATGTGTCGTTAGTTGGAGGAGAGGAAGGAAGGAAGGGAGCATGTTGTGACGTGTCTCTTTCGTCTAACTCTCTTCATCGTTGTGAAAAATAGCTGTTAGTAAGTAATGTTTGCGCGAGGTGGAGTAATGGCGGT
>JALLAX010000025.1:0-33982 GCA_036939555.1 Discostella stelligeroides
GATGTGTTGATGGTTGCTGGTACTTTTATGACCTGCCGATTTCGTGCTTGTGAAGGAGGGAAAAAGGAAAAAACTTGAAAGATTAGCAACTCGACAATAAGACGATGTGCGTTTATTGATGAACTTTTTTACAAGTCTGGTATCTGGTATCGCTGTATTCTCACACTACTTGAGATTCTTGATCATTTTTCTTCACTATCATAGAATTGATTTTGCACCAAAGCAACGATGGATAACGAGGTTCGAATATTTCGTCATCATATCATATTATCAAATCAAATAAACTATGCTCGGCGAAGCCATTCATTGCCATACACTGGGTAACGATCAAACAATTTCATTCTCATCCACAGCCACAAAATCGAGTTTGGGTGAACCATCCATCCTTGTCCGTACCCTCACATCCAGAATCGGCCACTCAGCTGCCACCCTCAACTCAATAAAGTTCTTATTTCCACCAACATCCCTCTCAATATCCAATTCACTTGAACGTCGTGCGTATACAAATAACTTGTCCGCCCAGTCATCCTTCTTCATCATGGAAACCATGGCATCATAAAATGGTGCACTCTCCATGGCCAGCAATCGGCCATACCCCATGACGAAGATAGCATCCGCATTTTCCCAGTATGCCTCGGCAGTTTCACGGACCCAATCAATATTATCCTGCACCCTGAATGCCGTCTCCCACTCATCATCAATGTTGGACACCATGTTCAGCCCAATGAACAACACCCTGCGATAAAGGAAAGCGAAATTCTCCTGCCTATTGAATTGCCGTTTCACATCATACTCTTGCGGGATATCCCAATACTTGGTATTGATATTCATCATGGATTGTTGATAATTCTCCCAGCCTTCGCTAGGATTGGTACATTTTGGATAGTCATTATCGCCGGGGATAGAATACACTGGAATGGGCGTATTGCTGAGAGACTCTTCCGTTCGGACATAGGCATCTGGATCACAATCGTCGACCACGCGGATGGCACTTCCCCTATGAAGTGAAAATGAATTAGACACATGAACAACATCCTGAGTAACAATCCATAGGAAGATAGATGTTCACGAAACATGGACAATACAAACAAACATACACTGTACTTACAAGTGGACGATAAATTTATGCTGTTCCATCTGTAATTTCTCCAGTTTGTTTGCCCAAAATCGCCGATTACTTCCTCCGTCTGCCATGAGATAAAATCTGGCGTCGCCTTCCTCAATGGACTCATTCCCAATTGGCCACGATGGTTGACTTGATGTGGTGGGTGTGATGGACGGTACGCTACTCACCGATGGCAACGATGTTGGATTGGACGATTGAGTTGGAGCAGTGCTAGGTTGTCGTCGAAGAAGCGAGGGTTGTGCAGATGGCATACTTGTGGGTACTGATTTAATCATTTGCTGCTGCTGGTTGAGCTTGTCTTCTACTTCATCGTCGTCATCATCATCGTCGTCGTCTCTTGGACTTGAAGTGGGCAATGAAGATGTGGAGCTGGCAACTATAGCGGTAGAAGTTCCTGCCGTGGTCAGTGAAACCGTTGGACGTGCTGTGAAAGAAGTTGATTCCTTCGAAGAAGAGTTGACAGGCCTGTCTTTGCCTTCGTCATCTGCCTCGTTGTTGATGGATGATTCCAATGGTAGCTTTACCGAGTCGATGTCGACATTATTGTTTCTATCCTCAACACGGTCGACCAACGATGTAGATTCCGAACTGGCGCTGCTGTCGGTACTCTGAATAGCATTGCTGCTACTACTGCTACTGATACTACCACTGAAGGGATTGACACTCCCGGTGGAACTGTACGATACGCCCACAGCAACAATTGCAAATACCAATACACCCAAAATGAACGCTGTTGAGAAGACGGTCACACATTTGGATCGTCGACTCGAGTAGGTGATCAAATTAGGAAGGATACAATCGTTGGCATTTTCCTCTTCCTCCTCGTCGTCGTCACCTGCTTCGAAATATTTATCCCGTTGATTGAAGTTGTCGTATCTATCTTGTTGCTGGTATTCCAGACTGTTATCTGCGTAGGATAGCTCATCACCCAATGGCCCAAGCTGTTTGGTAGCACTGCTTTGATTCATACCATCATCTTTGTCATCGTGTACGATTCTTTCCGTGTTTTGATGATTATTCTTTGCTTCCCATGTCTCATTCATCGACTTGTTGTGAACCATCATGAGAACATCATTCTTAATCGCATATACCGATGGCAACGAATGCTGATCCTCTTCATCTCCATCATCAACTCCTCGTATAGCGTCGTGATGTTTCAGCAACAAACTGCCCGCATCTACTGAAGTGCCAATGCTATAGGCCGAAAATGACAATGATGATGATGATGGCGCCAGACCTAATATCGCAGACATGTCAGTGTTGTCGAGTCCCAAGGTGTCCACGTGATATAGATCACCCAAGTGATAATAATATCCATTCGTACTGTCATTGTGAAGATCATTGTATTCGTCATTGTTATCGAGCATGGTCGTGATCGCACCATCGTTGTCTGTGACACTACCCTCCTGCAACAACGATGATGATGATGATGGTATCGCGTCGGAAATAGGGGTAGTGTTAGCATTCGATGTTGCCTCCTCCATGGCAGCATTATTATCATTAGTATTGGCAGCACCACCACCAGCAGGAGCAGCAGCAGCAGCAGCAGTAATTATTTCTCCCATGTCGGACATGTGCATGCTCGAAATATCGCTGTTTTCACATCCGATCGAAAATTCATCAATGATGGAATCATAATCGTCAAAGGAGCCACCGCCGTTGTTGTTGGTGTTGCCATTGGCCATGAGCTGGGGGTAAAGGTTCACCATTATGTTGGTATTGCGTTTTGCATCAGTGAGATGATTATGACACTATCGTACTGCTCTATTGATATCGTAGTACTTTGGATTTTGGGCAAAGCGATCGAAGATTGATTTTGTCGCAATCAGTAGATACGTGAAGTGAAGATTGTGTGGGAAAGATTTTGTCGGCTAATGACGGAGGCTTCCGGAGTCTTGTCTAGAAAAATACTAATTCCTCCATTATGAAGAAAGAAAAAGAAAGAAAAAGAGAATTCCTTGAAATTTAAATTGTAATACAAATTCCTAAGTAGCGGAGTGTACAGACAACACACTCAGACTTCACACGGCTTCTTCATTCTTCACTCCATAACTCCAAAACAGACTTTGTGAATACTAAGAAAGATGAATGATGAATATGGTGCACTGGAGTGCGAGTGATGTTCAATGTTCAGCATGGTGGACACTTTTCGTTCAGATCAGTCACCAACATCCACATACGTAGGGACACTACCTTAGTATAGGCTAATCGGCTTAACAGGGACAAGGGACCCACCCACACTCACTTTGTCTTCAATAATATTACATTAATTTATTCGGGGCACGCCTCGATCTGAGCGTTTGACACCTCCGTCCAGTATCCAATCTTGAGCTCACATCGCGGAGCAAAAAAGGAAGACCCGGCCGGGGAGAGCATTGTTTTTAGTGCTTCTCAACTTACTCTATTTTAAACCTCCACATTTGCGAACTGATTAAAACACCACTAACAACACCACACTTCCACAAATTATAAAATTACGTCCACAAGAAAGGAAAAATTTCCACACCACGAACTTTCGAATAATTTCAATAAATTACCACAACTTTCACGATGGCAGCGACTAGCAATACTACGACTGAAGGAGCGAAGGACCTGGAGGCTGGAAAGGGGGGGGCAGCAGGAACTAATGCGGCGCAAGTTACCCCCTTCTCGACGGCGGCAAAAGGTGCGGCCCTACGCAGGATGAGACAAGCGCAACAGGCGATGAACCAGACGATGACTCTGGCCCAGGCGGCGGAGAAGGGAAGGGCGCAGGAGAGATTGAAGAAGGCGGAAGAAGAGGCAGCAGCGGCTGCGGCTGCTGCAGCGGCCAGGGAGAAGGAAAAAGAGGACGATATGGAGATAGAGGAAGTGGAGGAAGTCGGAGAGGGAGGAGAAGAAGAAGGAGGAATGGAGGACAAGGAGGGAGAATCACTTGATGGAGTAGTGAGGGTATTGGATCAAGACCTAGCGACCCCGACATCGAAGAAGCGTCGTAGTGGGGAAATGAAGAATAAGCCGACAGAGGAGACAACGGCAGTAGCGGGGAAGACGTATGCCGCGGCTGCAAAGGCCTTACGCCCGAGCAGCTTCGTAGCCCATAACTATCAATACCCCAGGGTGATTATTGAGGGATCGGCTCGGATGGAGAAGGAGGACAAGGTGAAGGAATTCTTGGACTTAGTGGGGGTTCTACTCACTAACGGGAAGATTGTGGATCCATATTTTGCTATCTCGCCGGTGATCTTGGGCACGGGAAAGAAGCTCCTTCGTGAGGTGAAGGATATCCCGGTCAACATGACGGCGCTTGGATCCTATATCAAGATCTCCGAGAAGAGTTACAGGGCACTATTTGAGAAGAAGAACAACTTCAGGAAGAAAGGGGGGAAGGGGACGAAGAATGCAGGAGGACCAGCAGATGGCACCATCTACTTCACCTTCGCGATAGCGTGCGATGTGGAGCCAATGGAGGTGCTGCAGGGAATCACGGTGGAGTGGATGAGAGCAGGCGGGATTGGTTTATACCGCAAGGAGATTCAAGCTTTCAATACCTTCTCGCCGTTTGTGATCTTTTATTTATACAATGGGATCTCGGTGCATACTGTGATGGCGGAATTCAGGAGGATGATGGAGGAGGCAATTAAAATGTTGAATGATGAAGCAATGGTGGATGATCAGGAGAAGGTCGTGGCGGTTCCACCTTTTGCTTTCCGGAAGTCGTTGCCTAAGCTACCAGGCTTGAACCCAGAGGAGTATGCTGGGCTCAAACCCCAGCAGGCAGCAACGAGGAGGGCATGGCACGTGGAACTGGAGACTCAACATGTGGAGACTTTTAACAGGTTGATAGAGCAGTGCAAGGACGTGCTTCTGTTTCAACGGATGTGGGGAGAGCATGTGTTGATCTCGAAGGTGGTGGAGTATGACTCGCCTCCTGGGGATATCAAGCGAGTATTGAAGACGGCGAAGAGACACACGAGCTTTCACGTGAGCATGACGGTTGTGCAACTGTATGGAATTACGGACCTGGATGCAGAGGTCCTGTTGATTCGTCCAGAGGAAGGAGAGGAGGAAGGAGGCTCGCTGACTCTACGGGATGTCATGCTTAGGCATTTTCGCACCAGGGACGGGGGCTCTCCGTTGTTCGCGGAAATTCACCAGAAACAATCTGGCGGTGTGGTCGAGGCAGTGGTGCCGAACATAAAGGAGGTAGATGCGATGGTAGGGTCGATAAACAGGCAACTACCGGCCTTCGTGAAGCATTACCTACTTTACAAAGGTTTATCGGAGGATTTTGTCACTAGGCTGGTGGTGGCGTCATGCTGCCCGGTATTAGTTGGAGAGATGAATACAGTGACATGGGATGGAGAAGCTTTGGATCTCAAGACAGCAGAGGACACTGCTGATGAAGCCAGGATCTCCGCGTTTGAGAAGGCGGATTGGTTTATTGATATCGAGAAGCTTCGTGTCAGCCCCAAGAAGAAAGCATACACAGCCCCTGAAGCGTTGTTCCTATTGGATGAGGCCCGTTCGGTCACTACCCTACACGCTAAGAACGACAGCAAAAGAGCTGCGGCCCGGGAGGGATTCGTAGACTCGGATTCAGAGGAGGAAGATGAGACGGACTCCGCATCCGGTGAGCGTGAATTGGACAAGTCGTCCCAAGACTTGGCTGCAGACAAGGCGGGGGAGAATAGGGATAAATCCATCTCCTGGGCAACCACCGGTTCTAGTGTTGAACGTCTGGCCTCTCAAGGGGCGGCGGGGGGCGGATAGTCCGCTCCAGCTACTCCTCCTCAACCACGGGAGGGGCACAGCGGAGAGCGTCAAGTGGTCAGTGCAATGTGCCAGCAGAACCGAGGCGCAACGGTGATGCTGAGAATGTGTTATATGGATGTGATAGTGTTAATGTTAATGTAAGGCCTTATCGGCAGAGGTTCCGAGCGCGACATGAAACGAGCAGGGTGATTGAGACAGTAGATGGCCTCGGTTATAAAAGTAGGCGACGTGTATATGGAAGAATGAAGACAACAGAACATACAAAAATTTTGGAAATTTTAGAGAAGCGAGCGCGGAGATTTAGGCGGAACTTGCAAGAGGTGAATGAAGCGGACAGATTGGACCATGCCATCGATGAGTCCGGGACACTGGAAGCCGGGGATATGGCCATCACGGGCTCAAGTCGGGATGAAGAGATGAGGGCGAGTTTGGAGGAAGAGCGGGAGATACGAGAGATTAATAATAAAGTATTGGAGATGCACGGATCGTACCCACTCAAAAAGCAAGATGGAGTACTAAGGCTAATTTATGAGAATGCAAATGGCATTGATGGAAGATTTCGAGAGAATTGGAAGGTAGAGAAGGCGAAGGGGATTCACGACGAACTTGAGGTTGACATTGCTGCCTATAATGAACATAAGCTTAATATGAAACACAAGATGAATAAGGTGGGCTTCAATCAACTATTCTGGGGAGGAGAGGCAGAAGTGAAATCGGTAGTTGCCCACAACGTCCACGAAGTTGGGCGCAGCAGGAGAATACAAGAGGGAGGCACTAGCATGATGATGTTTGGTGGGGTCATCGACTATTTAGACATGTCGCTGTCAGGGCGTGACGAATCAGGTTTGGGGAGATGGGTTGTCATGACGCTCAAGGGGGAAACAACTACGAGGATTGTATGCGGGTATAATCCCTGCGGGAATGATAAGCCCAACTCCGGTACAGTCTACCATCAACATAGAAGATACTGGCTGGAAAAACGACATTGTGGGACCTGCCCAAGAGTAAAGTTTCGAGAAGACCTTCTGGCTAAATTGAAAGAATGGAGAGAAGAAGGAGATAAGCTCATAGTATGTCTGGATGCAAACGAGGATATCTATAAGAAGTCGATCGGGAAGGCGTTGACGGCAATAGATGGCCTGGCAATGAGAGAGGTGGTGGGAGAGTTCACCGGAGAGCCGATCGGACCGACGTATTTTCGAGGCTCGAAGCCGATTGATGCAGTGTGGGCCACTTTGGATGTAGACATAGTGGGTGCCTGTATTATGCCAGCCGGCTACGGTATCGGAGACCATAGACTATTTGTGATTGACATGTTGGCCTCATCTCTGATCGGTGGAAATCCCAAGAAAATAGTCCGACCGCAAGCAAGACGACTGAATTGCAAGATCCCAAGTGTAGTTCTCCGGTACAATAAGCAGTTGGAGGCGAAGATCCGGAAACATAGATTGATTGAACGAATAGGCCAGGTGCATCAAGCTCAACTCTCAGGCGAAGAGAAGAAACGTAGGCTTGACATTATTGACGAGGAAGGGAAGGGATATATGAAACACGCTGAGAAGAAATGTCGAAAGATTAAGTCGGGGAGAATACCATTTTCTCCGGAGGCGGCCAAGTGGATACGGAGGGTACAAGTTTATAAGTCCCTTCTGCGGTTCATTAAGAATGGCAAGGGTAACCGTGGTAACTTACGGAGAGCGGCGTATAGAGCGGGAATACAAGAGCCTTTCCGCCTGCATGAGGAGGACATCACGGTGAGAATTGCTGTGTGCAAAGAGCACTGCGCCTACTACCGTCAACATGGGAGACAGTATCGGAGACGACATTTACAAGAGCGACTTGAGGTGGCTAGAGAAGAGGACAATGAAGAAGCTGAGCAACAAATATTGGGCATCATCAAGAGGGAGAGAGAGAGGGCATTCTGGAGGCGGTTGAAATACTCAATGGCGATGAAGAATGGAGGCTGTGTGCAAGCGGTGCAGGTAGAGGATAGCGAGGGCAACGTGGAGCTGTTGTCTAGCAAGGAGGATGTACATGAAGCGATCTGGAGTAACATACATCGGACGCGATTCTATCTAGCCGAGGAGGCTCCCATCTGCAATGGCACACTGCGAGAGGAATTCGGGTACAACGCAGATACGCCAAGTGGCGATGATGTGCTGGAAGGTAGCTATTGGTTCGAACCAGACCTTGATGAGGCAACTAGGGAGATATTTGAAGAATTGGCTCTGATTCGGTCGCATATTCCTGAGGACTCAGTAAGTGAGATTATACGACATGGAGAGTGGGGGAAGTTTTGGTGTAAAGCTCGAGAGGAAACATCCTCGTCGGAGTCAGGGCTGCACTTCAGTCATTACAAAGCAGGGGCAAGGTCCGCTTTAATCTCGCATTATCACGCTACAAAGGCCTCAGTGACGCTAAAAACCGGTTTTGGTTTGGAGAGGTGGGCGAGAGGATTATCGGTAATGCTGGAGAAGGTCCCAGGGGTGCGTCTGATCGACAAACTGCGCTCAATTCTTCTGATGGAAGCGGACTTTAACTGCATCAATAAGATCATGTATGGACTGCGGATGCTCAATAATGTCAGGAAATATAACTTCATGCCGGATGAGATTTTTAGTGAACGGAATCGTACTTCGGAGGAAGGATCGTTGACCAAGGTGCTCTTTTACGACATCGCACGGCAGACTCGTCTCTCAGCGGGGATAAGCTCGGTGGACGCGGATAACTGCTATGATAGAGTGTCTCATGCCATTGCCTCGCTGGTTTTTCGATCCTTTGGTGTGTCGAAAGAGGCAACAGGAGCAATGTTGAAGACAATTCAGGAGATGAAGTTTTTTCTTCGCACTGCTTTCGGAGACTCGAAGGATTTTGCGGGCTCATTGATTAATGTAAAGACTCAAGGGCTATGTCAGGGGAATGGAGCAGCGCCAGCGGGTTGGGCAGTCGTGAGCATCACGATTTTGAATGCTCACAAGAAAAAAGGGCATGGTGCTCAGTTCATCGCGCCCATCTCTCTGGTTCGGAGTGATCTCGCTGCAGTCCTCTACGTGGATGACACAGATGTGATACACCTTGACATGACCAAACAAGAGGAGGTGGAGGAAGCGAGGGACAGGCTGCAAGAGAGCGTAATATCATGGGGACGACTTCTGATTGCAACTGGAGGATCTCTCAAGCCAAGCAAGTGTTTTTATCATCTGATCTCCTTCTCTTGGAAGTCAGATGGGACGTGGGTTTATGATGAAAACGAAGAGCGGGAAGACCTGATGATTGAGATCCCTCTGCCCGACGGATCCTATGCCCCAATCGAGCACTGTGGGGTTAATGTCGCCCACAAGACACTGGGTGTGATGACTTGTCCCTCAGGAAATCCCTCGGCCGCAATCTTAGCTATGAAAGAAAAGGCAAAGAGCTGGATAGACAGGGCGGCGTCGGCAAAGATGGTTAGTAGGAATGTGTGGTTCTTGACAGATAAACAATTCTGGCCAAAGGTGGGCTACGGCATAGGGTTAAACACGGCCCCCTATAGGGAATTAGCAGAGTGCTTGATGAAGCAGTATTATGAATTGGTGCCTCTTGGTGGGATACGACGCTCCGCCAACAGAATGGTGCGGCAACTGGATGGAGGATTCTATGGGGTGGGCTGCCCTCACCCAGCCATCGAATGCCTAGCCTCGCAGACCACAAAATTGTTGACACACTATGGTTGTGAGACGGCGGTTGGAAGATTACTACAGGTTTCAATGGAGCTCTTTATACTAGAACTTGGTATGGGGGAACAGCCTTTTTTGGTGGATTTCGCTCGTCATGGTTCGTGGGTTACGGACTCGTGGCTGAAAAGTCTGTGGGAAAAGGTCGATCTATTTGGGATTGTACTGCAGGAAAGAAAACTACGCCTGCGGCCGCCGCGGGCTGGGGATGAGTGGCTGATGCCCATGTTTAGACGCCTAGGTTTTAGTGAGGCAGAGCTTCTGCGTCTGAACCGGGTCCGGATCCATCAGCAAGCCTTATACTACTCAGATGTGATGGACGCCAGAGGAACGGTGGTAGACAAAAGGTATCAGAGAAGAAGGACTTCAGCTCAAGTGTGGTCGAAGTATAATTTCCCTCGGCAACAACCGCCGGATAAGGACTTTCGTTTATGGAACAGGGCACTCTTGCAATTACGGCAGGTGCGAGGGAATCAGCCGCTAGGCACGTACGAGGCGACGACGCATAAAGTGTGGGAATGGAGATATGTGGAGGAAGAAAATATACTACTTCATTTGCATGAGGACGGAATGGATATTTATACTCCGTCAGAGGTGCCACGATACGCTAACCGGCCTAATTGTTGGACGCGGTCGCGGGTTGACCAACCGGTTGTGGATCGGGGGGAAATTTGTTCAGTGCAGTCTGTAGCATTAGGGGTGTGGAAGGTAAGCTCCAAAACACCGGCTTTCTGCCCGGCGCCGCCACCTGAAACGCTGGATGATGTGTTTCGGGAGTGGGGGTGCTCGTGGCTGTGGGAGGATTTGGTATGGAGAGGAGGTTGGGAATGGATAGCGGCAGCGATCCAGAATGGGACATGCATGGTGGTGGCGGATGGTTCCTACATGCCGACAATTCGTACTGACCTTTGCGCTACGGCCTTTATATTCGAATGCACCGAGGGGACAGGACGCCTGGTTGGGTCATTTGCCGAATTCTCTGCCTCGTCGAACGCTTACAGAGGTGAACTTTTAGGGCTGATGGCAGCTCATCTCGTTCTCCTGGGGATAAACACACTACGACCTGACTTGACGGGGAAGGTGCTGCTCTACTCGGACTGTCTCGGTGCGATAGATAAGGTGAAAGGGCTGCCTCCCCTTCGCATTCCTGCTCGATGTAAGCACTCCGACATTTTGAAGAATATATTGGTAAACTGCTCCAATCTGTCCTTTCAAATTGAATTTGAACATGTAGAAGCGCATCAGGATGACAGAATAGAATTCCATCTCCTGACTCTTCCTGCTAAACTCAATTGTACGGTGGATGCCAAGGCAAAGGAGGCACTGATGGAGGCGGATGCATGTGGACAGGTAGGGCGACGGGGTTTCCCGCTGGAACCGGTTGTGTGTTTCGTGGGTAAAGAGAAGATGACAACGGATACAGGAAGTTCTATTCGATTTTGGGCGCATCGAAGATTGGCACGTGAGGCATTAGTGGTTGGGAAGGTGCTTACGGGTACACAATTTGACTTGATTGCCTGGGAGATGGTCTCGGTAGGGCTGCACAGCACCCCAAAGATGTTTCAGCTCTGGGCGTGCAAACAGGTCTGGGATATTGCCGGAACGAACTATCTCCGGTCCAAATGGGATGGTACAGTTGATAAGTGGTGTCCGAGCTGCCGACGGGCCAAGGAGACGGCTGGGCATGTGTTACAATGCAATGAGGTTGGTAGAGTGGAGACATTACAAACCACAATAGGCTTTCTGGAAACGTGGCTGGAAGAGACGCAGACTAATGAGACGCTGAGTGGGTGTATTGTGGAGTATGCTAGAGGAAGAGGTTACAGATCAATGGAGGAGATCTGTGTGGGGCTGAGTTCGAGGTATCGGGAGATGGCTAGTGCACAGGATACGATCGGCTGGAGGCGGTTTATGGAAGGTATGATCTCGAAGAAGCTGGTATGTTTGTATGCTGAACACCGGGAACTGATGGGGGAGGGATTGACAACAGAACGTTGGGCTAGCCAACTGGTGGTACGGTTACTCGAAGTCACGCATGGACAATGGATATACCGGAACATTCAGGTGCATGATGAGAAATGTGGAATGCTTCGGACGGCGGAGAAGGAGAGAATACAGGCAGATATTGAGGAGCAGATGGAGCTAGGGTTCGAGGGCTTCGTGCAGATGGATAGGGCGCTTGCGTCCGTGTCGCTGGAAGATCTCGAATCTAGCAGTGGTGAGCAACAGGAGTATTGGCTGCTGGCGGTGAGGGCGGCCCGTATCGCAAAAATTATAGCGGAAGGAGGAAACCCGGCAGAGGCGGCACCCGATTGACTTTAGATTCTTCGTTGAGGCTTTCAGTAGTCTCGAGCATTACCCCGGAGCAATTCCGTGGATGGAGAGAATCACTCTCGGGCAGTCCCTGACTGCTGCGCTGTTTGGCTATAGTCGACGGCGTTAAAAGACTCCCTTGCGGTTAAATATGTCTAGGTAGTGGTAATCGCTACTCTAATTTCTTAAGTTGTTCTGTTCTATCACTTTGTTGATAGAGGAGGTTTCGCTGTGAATCAAGACACTAGGGTAAACATCAGCTGGAGAGACTACACACATCGCATAACCGCAAACTCCAATACCGACACAATGCAACTTAATCCCGAAAATTTACTGTCCCGTGATGTTAATGCAGGTAGTTGTGTATGGCCACTGGACGAACACAACCTTACGCTCCTGGATCACGTTCATCCAGCAGGATGGAAAAATCCAAAGCCCCACAATACTTACGATTTAGTTGTTATCGGTGCTGGAGCTGCAGGTTTGGTTACATCCTCTGGAGCTGCGGGATTAGGAGCACGCGTAGCTCTGATTGAGGCCAATCTTCTTGGTGGTGATTGTTTGAATGTGGGCTGCGTACCATCCAAAACTCTAATCCGTGCTGCGAATCTTGCTCACACGATTAAAAATTCGGATGCTTTGGCTGATTCTGGTATATCGATCCATGGAAAGATAGACATTGATTTTTCAAAGATAATGGAAAGAATCAGAAGAATTCGCGCACAGATATCGCATCATGATTCTGTCGCTCGGTACACAAGAGAGTTAGGGGTGGATGTGTTCATTGGAAGGTAATGAAGTAGGTTGCTGTATGTTGTACAGATGTTGCGATTGTTTGTGCTGATTTTGTTTATATGTTTTCAATGATGAATACTATTGGGGTTTTTAGGGCGGAGTTTGTCGATAAGAGTAAGTGTCTTTGATGTCTAATTGTCCTTGTCCTTCTGGTACCCGTTGCGCCATTTTTTTCTGATTCACTTATCGCTGGTTGCAGCCACTGTTGTGGTCAATGGTGTAAACATTCGTTTCAACAAAGCAGTTTTAGCTACTGGAGGATATCCATCTCTCGTTCCTATGCATGGTATAGAGGAGCTATGTTACCTGAATAAACACCCTGGTGACGCGCCACGCCCATATGTAATGACGAATGAGACATTTTTCAACATGACACAGCAGCCAAAACGACTCGCGGTTATTGGGACTGGTGTCATCGGCATGGAGATGGCACAAGCAATGCAAAGGTTGGGAACTATCGTTACTGTTATGGGTCGTGGGAGGATGTTAACCCGTGAAGATGTCGACCATTGCGAAATAATTCAAAGTCAACTTGAGAAGGAGGGAGCTGTATTCATGCTATCCGTGTCTGAGTTCGTATCAATTGAGATGACAGGAAAAATTCTCGATAATAGTCTGCCTGAGATGCTGATAAAATTTCGGCACTTTGATGATGGCGAGATATCGGAAGGAGTAATCTTCGTTGACGCTGTCCTCGTGGCCACGGGTCGTTTGCCCAATGTTAGTGGAATGAATTTGGATGCTGCAGGGATAGAGTATGACACGAGGTCGGGAATCAAGGTGAATGATTGGCTGCAGACTACCAATTCTAAAATCTATGCAGCTGGAGACTGTTGCTCTGCATTCAAATTTACGCATGGTGAGTGTGTTTCAGATACCACACAAATCAGCAGATTAGTCGTCACATGGAGCTCATCTTGACATCTTAGCGGCTGATTTCATGGCACGCACTGTGATAAGAAATGCTTTGTTCTTCGGCAAGGGTAAAGTGTCGGACCTGCTTATTCCACGTGCAACATTCACTGATCCCGAAATTGCCGCTGTTGGGTTGTGTATGGAAGAATGTGAACTTAAAGGCATTAAGTATAGGGCCTTTGAGAAGAAATTTGAAGAGAACGATCGATCCATCTGCGATGGTGAAACGATCGGGATGGTGCGCATTACAGTAGAATCATCATCAGATCGGATTTTGGGAGCTTCCATAGTTGGAAAAGGTGCCAGCAATATGATAAGCGAAATCACAATTGCAATGCAGTCACGCACTGGTCTTGGTGCCCTTGCAGCTGTCATACATCCTTATCCAACGAGTGCGGAGGCTGTTCGACAGGCAGGGGACCTCTATAATCGAACCAAATTGACACCAGTGATGAAGTCAATACTTCATGGACTAGTCAAAGTTCAGCGTTGAGGTTGATTCTCGTCATCACACTGCAGCTGCAGATGGTAATGCAAAATGTATTTTGTTGTGAAATAATCATTGGAGAGGTGTGCAGACGATCATCATGTGATGATATCGAAAGGCGTTGCCAGATGTTTATTGGGAGCCCTGTTTCAATTTGAGATAAAACGCTACGTACCTGGTATCAACAAAATCGTTCACTACATAAACATAATATATTTATATCCTTATGGATAAACTAATAGTATTTGTTCTGTTAGGTAGCTTCTCAAGATTACATTTCAAGGGCGAAAACACCAAAGTTTGATTCTTCATCCGTAGGATACTGTCGATTGAGATTCACACGAAGATGCGCAATGGCTTCTAGATGCTGAGAATTAGCATGTTCCTGAGCGAGTAGAAGACAATTGCTACGAGGCTTCATGTCATGGTGGTTTGGTAAAGTAGCCCGAAGTTGCCGAGCTGAGACGATTCGAGTGTACATTTTCCATGTCGCATGGTCATAGTGTATCGATGAATCAGCAAACATTTCGATTTCTTCTCTTTCTTGGATGGTAATGCAGCAATTATTATTGATTGGGATTGGTTGGCTCGGCGGTGAATGTAACCCCATAGTTACTCTTGGGTCTTGGCGACTTCAGGTGGCAACGTCAAAGGTCGTAATCGTTAAAATGGATCAACAATCGAACAACAAAAGGAAAGGGGGGTCTTAATTTGAACCGATCAGAGAGAGAGAGAGGACGAGCCTGGATTAGTTTGTAAGTGCTTGAGCGTGCAAAACATAACACGCAATGAAAAATGAGAATACAATAACATCACAATGAATGATGAAGGTGTGTGATGTGATCGCGAACTGTTTGGGATTTGGGAGGGATTCTGCTAGATTCTGTCTCACATGATAGATCATTTAAACGATCGAAACTGATCCTCAAGAGGTTCTCATCACAACATACCGCTTAAAGCGATATCTTCAATTCAAAAGTGCTTGAGCTTGATTGCATCGTCGGGCACATCGGACCTCTGATACTATTCAATTTGTCTCATTCTTCTTGGCTTCAAGGGAATCGGAGCTAATCGAACTCAGGCTCTCTAGAGAACGACAAAGATCTCATTGGGTAAGATGATGTGACAAGGAATATCGTGTAAGGAATGCTTCCCTCTCTGGATACCGTCTGTCCCACGAACGTCGGTCTTGTAGCCACCGTTGATTTATTGTGATGTGAATCTTCAATCTTCACTCTCTCTTTACTCTATCTTCATCACCGACTGTGCATCACTCTCCAACACTCGCTCCTCCTTCTTGACAAACAGCTATTCTTCGAGGCCTCGCCATCGCACCCGTCTCCTCGCAGCTCCTCGCCATCATCCGTCATCCTTTGGTTCGAAAAAAATCAGACTCGGAAATCATGTCGGAAGAAGAAGTAGATAAACCCCAGCGTCGCATGGTGGTCATCATCATCACGCCCGTCGCCGGCGTCGACGCCTTGACCCTGTACGACAAGATTAAGTCCGAGATCAAATCGACGGAGGAGTACGGATTGGAATGGCAAGAAACTTGCAAGGTCGAGGAGAATAAGATATTCACAAGCTTCACGATTGGTGAATTGGCCGATTTCCATGAGGAGGTGATGGATTACCTCGAAATGATGGAGGAGGATATTGCCAAGACGCACATTACGTTTCAGGCGGTGATGGAATAAGGAAACAGGATATCTTAGGAAATGCTAATTAATTATTTGCAAAATTTCCAATCCCATCTTTCTGTTCGTATCGAACATGACAGCGGAACACATTATTTTTATTACTCTACTTTGATTTGTTTACATCTCCAGTACCTAGTATCAATTGTCAACATCAGAAATTGAATGACTCATGATTCATGATCATGATCGAACTGTATCATCCATTGAGATCTGGAATGATATCATGTCCTTTGCCTTTTCAATCTCTGTTTTGCAGGTAGAGGTAGATACACCTCATATTATTTTCGAGAGCGAGAGGAGAAGGAGGTAGTACTAGATACATGGTGTGTGAGTAAGTGTGAGTGCATGCATGCAGTGGGCAGCGGCAGGCAGCGGCCACCATCGCGAATCGCGACGGATCATCGTGGTCTCTGGTCTCGTAGATACGTATCTCCTCGTATGTATGGTGGTACGACAGTATCTAGCCTCGTGCAGCCTCGTGCTACGTATCGTTTACATCGGCCTGTCCGCTGTCCCGTCGATCTTGTGACGCAGAAGTGACGTAGAGAGATGATCTCACTACTACTTGTCACTACTACTTCTTGTCACAACTTCGCCGTTCCCCGGTTACTACTATCATTTTTTATCTCAACAAAATGATAAGCAGGCTCTCCTTTACAGCCGCGTCTCGCTCCAGTCGCATAGTATTGTCCACCGCTATCGGTCCTGGGTGCACCTCATACTCTCATCCTCATAATCCTGTTGCAGCCGCCACCGCTCAAACCTCCTCCCTGACAAAACAACAACAGTGCCCACCGCAACACTTCTTCCAACAGCAAGTGCGTTTCCATCGCACAAACTACGAAGGTCCAGGAAAATTTGACGAGCGTGAGACGGGTACCAAGGCATTCGAAGAGGATCATCGCGGTCATTCGCATAATCATCAGCATCATGCGCATTCGGACGAGGAAACCCATGTTAGTGATGATGTGATGGACGGAGAAAAGAAGGAGCAGATACAGCAACTCCTACGAGCGAGGTATGATCGTCGATCTGGATCGTATGCTCGTCGAGGGTACACCATTGGCATAGGTGGACCAGGTGAGCGGAACTGGCAGAATGTGTTTGTGATCAGTGACTTGTTTTGCTTGTTGACATATCACGTTGTTTTTGCCCTTTTTTGCATATATTTATGTACAGTCGGATCTGGAAAGACCGCCCTCACACTTGCCCTATGTCGAGCATTGCGTGATAAAGTTCAGCTGGGTGTGGTCACGAATGACATCTTTACGCAAGAGGATAGTGAGTTTCTTCAAAGAAACAATGCACTAGCCAAGGGCCGGATTCTGCCGGTCGAGACCGGCGGGTGTCCCCATGCGGCAATTCGGGAGGATGTGAGCGCCAATCTTGGCGCGTTGGAGACGTTGACTAGTCGAATTCAGTGGGAGGTAAACGAGCAACAGAAGGAGCAGGATGACACGAATGGAGGAGCAAAACTTAACAACAACGATGGAGGAATGGGCAGCAGAGTTGCACCGGAGGAACCATTGTTGCTCTGCGAATCCGGTGGAGATAATCTTGCGGCCAACTTTAGTTCCGAGCTTGCCGATTATACCATCTACGTTATTGATGTCGCAGGGGGTGACAAGGTTCCACGAAAGGGCGGCCCTGGAATATCCCAATCCGATCTGCTAGTGATAAACAAAATTGATCTTGCAGAGGCGGTTGGGGCGAGCTTGGAGGTGATGGAACGAGATGCCAATAAGATGAGGCAGGGTCGTGTTCAGGGTGGAGAATCGGGTCCTGTGGTGTTTGCATCGGTAAAGAATGGTGTGGGGGTGGATCAAATCATATCGCACATCATGCGAGGATTTAAGGATGCGCATCGATTGGTGCAAAGTGCACAATGATTATTTGAGGATAAGCAAAATGTCTGTCCAGTGTTTGTAGAACTTTTGCAGACTGAGCATCTTATTGTGTCTGTCGGCCTGCTCGGGTTAGCAAAATTAAACGTTGAGCGTATGAATAACTAAACAGTTGTATCCTTCATGACTGGTTGGTCTTAATTTACTCCTTGCTCGACAGAATGTCAGAGTCTCCTGCATCAATAATGGAAACTACCGAGCAATTGAAAAGCTTACCACATGCAGTACCAAGTTCAGTATTATCACCACTGTAATGATGCACCTGAGTCTTGGCAAGCATGGCAAGGTACTCCATCTCTGACTTCCGCAGGGGGGGGCAGTTCGAAGCGATGAGCACCATCTTCGACTTGCCGGTGCGAAGGCTTTTCAATCCAGATTTGTATCCGAGGATTGCCTTCCCTGATTTCATGACAAGCTTGATGCGTGNGACGCCGCGGTCATCACCAGCAGCCCACTCCACCGACGACAGCCATCTCGGGCAGGCAAATATTCAGTCGCCCCCTCCGGCGTCGTGACTTACGGTTTTCTTTGATGGTGCCATATTTGATCAAGAGTTGTTGTTGTTGATTGGGTGGATTATTAATATTGATATTTTTCCTTTCTCAGCCGGGGCTCCAGTGAAAATTATGGTGTGGTTAAGTATTATTCTTGTCTCAATAATGATGGTGGTGGGTTTGCTGGGAAATTCTACGTAGGAATTCGTTAATTTCATACTGACTGCTGAAGTAATGAGGTACGAGGTAAAAAACATACGATTGGCTCCGTTCGTTTTGGTTTTGGTCTCGGTCATCCGTCGTCGCGATTGCGATCCATTGAGCCATTCAGTCAAAGATGGATAGAACAGCGGCAACACTTCATTCCACTGCCAGGCCATATATTTTCCTCGATATATGCCTCAAGATGTAGAAAGTACGAAGCCACGCAATAATTGATGTCGATATGATATATGATGCTCGATGTCGACGAACGCCGTCGTTGTTCTATATCTGTAGTCTTCTTTAACTGTAGTCTCAGTCTCAGGTGTGGGCTGTAGCTGTATGCTGGTCACAAAATAATCTATCCTAAGCGACACAGCTTTCGACCATTCAAAAGATCTACTACATGATATTGCTCTACACAGAACAAGACACAACTACTCAATCGAATTATGCTATCGAAGCGATACAAATACAAGGCAGTTGCTCGGAGAGTACTATTTTCATCTTAGCATCTGTTTCATTCTTCCCATGATAAGGAACTCCTTTACTTCGCCAGGAAAAGGGAATAATGCTGTACGACTTGCGGTTAATGTCCATGTATGGTAGTTGATGATAAAGTGCATGACAGGTCAACTCAAAAAAGCCCGAACAGTCAGATTGAATATTGTCATCTGAACATCATCTATCATTGCAGGGACATCTTCTCATTTTTTTCACAGAAATAGGTATTATTCACGAACGTGTTGCGGTGATGATGTTTATCTTCGTCACCTCGACTCATTGACTTAGACCTAAGTCTACAATAGGATTGGAGCCTAACAATGATATCAGCCAACATCCTACTTAAGTCTAATAATTTCTTTCTTACTGCTTTCAATAAAAGTAGTATCCCACTTAAAGTTCATCCGATGTTTCTGTTTCATCATGCGCAGCCGGTCCAACGCTCAACCACCATTGAAACAAGTCATGACCACTCGCCGCCGAAAACAAAGTCGGCGATAGATGCGGCCCTATTGCTGCATTTTCACACTTTACTGCCCCCACAGAATATTCATTGTTCTTTCCTACAAGTTCACATTTTCCTACATCTATCAATTGTTCGGGTGTACCCATTGGGTTCTCCTTCTTGTACCATTCAGGGTCACCGGTTGGACGGTAATGCGTGAAAAGATTGATATAGTTTCCACTAACGAGAGGAGTGTTGCGTCCGTGCAGAGCTTTGGCAGATTCTGTTATTTATTTTGAAGAATGAATTGTCGTGTGATGAGTCAACGTGAGAAATTCAAACGATTGACGAGTTCATTTCCGAAGAGAACAAAGCAGAGATTAAGGTCATCGATCTCACCGTAATACACGATATCGCCTAATCCAAAATTGTCAACAATAGAAATCATTAGATAGAAATGCTGAGACTTCAAGGATATTGGGCCATTATATCCATAGAATCCACTCACCTGGCTCCATCACAACTTCGTGCAATCGATCGGCATGGTCATGAACCTGATGATAACGGCAGCATGATGTAGGGAGAACATCATTAGATCACCAAATAGAACGTCACATCGAATACAAGTGTAACACATTTCCAACCCTACCTCAACAGTCCACGGACTTGTAACATTCTCCTGTGCAATGTTCACAATTAGGCTTGCGGCATGAGTGGCCTCTCGATCGACATGAGTCAACAACCGAGCTCCCTCCGTGTATTCCCTCATACCATACATGTCCGTCTCCTCGAGCTCCACTCCAGCCCATGCCTGAACCAGTTCTCGAAGACGACCCTGCCATCGCCGTTTAAGAGTCCATGGAATTTGGATTAAACTTTTACGGGAACGGGATAATTCGGTTGAGACAGTTAGGTCATGCATTTGGAGAGAAACAATGTTTTTCCTGAACAACAATGATATTCGAACTCACTTGACATCCGTTTCCCAATAATTGACAAACAATCCCTTATGCTTTCCCCATTCTTCATGCACCTTATGAGGAGGATCACGATTATTGTAGTAGTACGCTCCAAGACTTGCGTATACATCATCGGGCAAGCGACCTTTATCAAAGCCGAGTGCACTAAAGGATCGTTTCACAACCAAATGCCTCCTCCATTCATTTTGCAAGGTCCTCTTGACTTGATCCTCCAATCCTTCCTTGGATACATGCGGCTGGACATGATTTTGAATCCCCACAATTCCCGCGGATGGAATGACAATTTCCAAGAACATTTCATTGTCAAGTGGATCTTCATTGGGTGTTATGTCGAACACTTGGAATTTGTGACCGACGTAGGTTTGAACGAAATGTGTCTCTCTTTCCCCAATCCCAAGTTCGTGATTGAAATGTTTTTCTCCAGTTCGTGCATCGACCCAGTATACCTTGAGAGGATTGGTATGATAGTTGATAAATCCATACTCGACCTTTCCGCAAGAGTCTGAGTTAAGGAAGCTTGAGATATTCCTCACCTCTATATCCTTGTCTTCGTCGATTTTATGACCATATTTCCAGTATCGATGTGGGAGTGGTCGTGCCACAACACTACGGAGAGTTCCCCGCTCGATGCACACTGCCAAACAATCACGTAGGGACTGAATATTTTCATCGTTCGACGTGAGTGGCGGAGAATCATTCTCATGGAGATGACCAAACACTGCCGTGTAGGCCTCACCATCCAATGCCACAAATTTGTGATCCCATTCTCCGTCTCGGATGGTAGTATCGGCATCGATAAGGGTGGCGCATTTTCCAGCCGGGTAGGCGAAGATATGGCTTGTCAATCGATTGTCGTCGTTGAAGGGTAGGTCGGACAATGTTGTTGGGGTGGGCGATGCTGCTTTAGCCCTGGTTGATAGCAGCAGAGAAAGCAACAGTAGTGGGAGGAGAAGGAGATGCGTTGGTTTCAACATGACATGCACGTTCTTTGATTTAGTTAGGGTTAGCCGCTGCCTTGGTCCTCTATCATCGCCATCCATCGCATGGTTCGGATCTTGTTCTGTGTTACGGATTTTGGGTTGGGTGTTGGGTGGTATCGTAGTCTGTGGTAGTAGTTTGGTGTATTTTTGATGGGGCTTATCATTGTAAGTATCGTATCTATGTACATTAGGTTGTAGATATGTTGTGTATCTAGCGTGGCGTGACGAAAGGGGGCAGTGTGCGTTATTCAGGGGGCTTCAGAGGGGCAACCCAATTTCCAATTTTCTTTCTTGACTTGAGGTACAAAGATCGCTACTCTCCGATAGAGGAATCAGTATCTTGACAAGCTCACGTCACAGCGCGACAAAGAGGCACACTGCAACAATAAAATAATTGATTAGGATTTCTTTTCACTGTTTATTGCCAAGAGCAAGAGGTGTGTATTGAGCCATGATGGCCGAGGAATGAGATAGAGGGGTTCGTTCGAGAAATCTTCATTAGAAACTGAAGTGTGCGTTAGCTTTAATCAATGTGGTGATTAAAACGAAGCGAAATAATGGGTTATTTGTGATAGGATTAGGTGAATGTCGATGTCGAGCACCGATGCCTGAAAAATTGCAATAGCAATAGACAGTGGCGAGGAGTGAAGCTTACTGGATGAGGTCACACTCGTTTATGAATGGGACGCTATGCCTGTTAATGGGGAATGATCTTCACTTTCACTTTCGCCACTAACATCACAATTATTGTCTCTCGACTTCGAAACACAGAGATTTTCCAATTATGAAGTCCATCGCCGCAATCACCATCCTTGCTAGCTCTGCGGCTGCATTCGCCCCCACCCCTGTATCTAGGGTTGAGTCATCTATCGGCTATGCTAAGGAGCTTGACTCTATGTTCGGAACCACTATTGAGACTGGTGGAAGGGTGGTATGTATCCACTGTTGCGTTGTTATTGTTTTCTGCATCATTTTGTGATGGATGATCACGATTCGAATTATCGTTCGGTTCGTTACTCATATTTCACTCGTTGGTGTTTCACTCGTTGGTAATATAACATTGAAACATAATATTTAGTTCGACCCCCTCAACCTCAGCGACTACATCCCTACTGACTGGGCACGCAGAGCCGAGCTCTCTAACGGCCGTTCGGCAATGCTTGCCACCGTAGGATGGTTCTTCCCCAAGGTATTCGGAACGTTTGACTCCCAAGACGTGACCACCACCGACCCAATTGATGCCATACTCCAGGCCGATCCTCAATGGTGGGCCCAATTCTTCGTCATCTGTGGTGTCTTCGAAACATGGAAATACAAGCAAGAGCTCAATGGAAAGTCGTTCTTGGGTGGTGCCGAGCCAGCAGTAGATTACCTTAAGCTTTGGCCAACCGACGCAAAAGGGCAGGAGGAGATGAGGACGAAGGAACTTAAGAATGGACGTCTTGCTATGATTGGAATTGCTGGGTTTGTCTCCAATCACTTCATTGCTGGATCCTGCCCAGTTCCCGACTTTCTCTAAGAACGCTTGTTCTCAGTACTGTACTAAATTCAGCAAAGAGCTCAGAGGTTTGTCGTAACTGATGGTGGTAGTTTCTTTTGGTGAGTTTGGCATGAAAGGAAAGAGATGTGCAGTCCAAAGTCAAATAAGTCTTCCCCGCTTCTCATACAGTGTTTGATGGTATATATCATCCAAAATACATGATGGAGTAAGACTACTAAAGAATCACATGATTGTGATTTCCTATCTTGCCAAGAATTCTGTCACCTTATATCATACTGTAGATTTATTTCTGTCATCATCACACGACTATTGTCTGTCAAACATGCCATAAATTATTGTAGATCATTGGATTAGGTCAAAGAAATCTGCACCCTCCTGCTCAAATTAAAAAAATTGTACTCACCACATGCTTTGGTTCACACAAAATGTTGCACACTCTGACAGCTACTTGTTAACTGATAAGGTTCCCTTTGAGTAATCTTACTGCTGGCCTCATGTTATTGATTCAACATTTGATTCTGATTGACAATAAAATTCCAACCTTTTTTATTTGTACAATATCATATCACACAAAAGAAAACAACCTTTATGTTCCATCCAGCACTGAAGTGAATGGTCTTGTCACCCAAAACCTCCGACCCCAGGGCAACTGACACAACAAACCCAGATTTGAACAAGACAGGCAATGGAGCCAAAGATTTGGTTGTGGGTGGTGTATTGCACTCTGCACTGATGTATCAGAGGAATCATCTTCCTCCATCAGCATTGATCATCAATAGCCATCGAAACCAACACCCAAACAAACCATCTGATTCCCAAACACAGTGATTGAACCTCCAGCTCAGAAATAATTTGGATATCACTGTTACAAATTATTTCTTTGGCCTCAATTATTTGATGCTGTCAAGAAAGAGAAGGGGGTTTACATCATACAGATTCATGTCTCTCAACTGATTTCTCAGCAGTACCGTACCTGTGATCCTTCAGAAACGCCCCAGAAACAGTTCTCGAACGTCACTGAACGTCAGATTATTTTTCAGTGACGTCCATCTTCTTTTTTCAACATCTCTTTACTCTTTAGCAACGCCATTACCGAGCGAAGTAAGACGAATCGCTCTCTCTCTCTCCAGCCACATCATTATTTCTGTCTCTGTGTATGATATCTGGTGCTCCTTTATTTCCATTTCCAGCCGATAAAGCACTCCTTTGTGCCTTCCTATCATGGTCAATACCTAGCATGATTCATTGCTTCCATTCATATTTTATGGAGAAGTGAATGCAGTCATCCAATCAAGTTGACGTGTACCAAGATAGCATTGACGTTGAAGGTTCAGCCCTGCCTCAGCAATCAACTGCTACAGTCGGTAGTCCCTCTTGAAGAGGAATACAAGACAAAGAAAAGGAGGCACTCATCATATCTACTACTTCACCATGCCATCAACTCCCTCACCTGAAGCATCATCATCGTCGAATGCCGATGTTGCCGGTGACAATTTTGATGCTGATTTTCTAGCCACGTCGGCAACGCAACCCCAGGCACCATGTCCATGTGCAACATCTGTGTCAACAAATCAAGCTAGCAACGCAACACAGCCGATGACGGCTGCTATTGGTCTTGAAAACATTGAACTAGGCAATGATGAACCAGGCTCTCCCACAATCTTAGCGTTAGAGTCACCACTTGAAATTATTGACGATGACAAAAACTCCAATCCCTCCATGCTACTCTCAGCGGGCACGTGCAATAAGCTCAAATTCAATGACAATAGATCACATGGTAATGTCGACCATGACCACAATATTCAAGTGAAACGAGCAATGATCTCTCGTGAAGATTCCACTATTGTTCCAACGCAAGTCGACGAGTCCGACCATGAAGTGAGGTTGATCTCAAGTGGAGTTACAGGAGAGGAGGAGACAGACCACGAAATGATGCGAATACATACTGAGAATAGTAGTAGCACTCCGAATCCCATGGAGAACAATGATGCGGATATTCTCTCTTCTCCCGAGATTGCTGGGAATGTTGCTCTCGAAACCAACGCAATAATTGTCCACGAGCCACAAGAACTAATAATATACGACGCATTCCTGGTGGAGCTATCAGATGATGATGATGTTATCATTGCTACACATCTTGAACCAACTCTTCCGTGGTGGAAAGTGAGGAGAATTCAGCTTGTGCTGAGCGCACTCTTGCTTTTTGCTGCGGTAAATGTGATCACAGTTATTCTCTTGAATCAAAGAACCGGGAATAAAACACCTTCGAACATGACCGCACCTACTCCATCCAGCGCCGAGATGTCATCATTCAAGTCGAATCACTCGTCGATATCATCCAATATCCTCACCCCAAAAGTATGCGCTGAAAAGGTAAAATCAAACGCACAAACCATAAATATTGGACTTGATGATCCTCATAATCCTAGGATAGCAGTCGATGGAGGTAACATGGTCATGGCTGTCAGAGATGGAGATACAAGTTCCCAGGTTGTTATATTTTACTCCTTGGCAAAAAATGGGACATGGCTCGAGGTGTCGTCATTTCGTATGGACAACGTTGGAAGTGCCGAGGCTTCGGTTGATATCTCTGGGCAGACAGCATTGGTGGGATTCGGCGACGCCAACAATTATGCAGGGGTTGTTNGCTTCGGTTGATATCTCTGGGCAGACAGCATTGGTGGGATTCGGCGACGCCAACAATTATGCAGGGGTTGTTATAGTATTTGATCAAAATCAGGATGGAGGTTGGGAGCAGGTGACGGATCCATTTGTCCGTACTACTGTCGATGACTCTCGCCATGGGTTCGGGTTGCACCATATTGCTATTGATGGGAATGTAGCTTGTGTAGTAGATCACAATGATTGTGTTCTCGGAGTCGTTGCTGAAAGTTGTAGTCACAATGTGAACATCTTCCGTCGTGTAGGCAAAAGATGGGTAGAACTTGACGTGATTGCGGGAAAATACTGCATCATATCCGGAGAAATATTAGCGGTTTTGAGCTTTGCGGCGTTTAGTGAAAGCACTTGGAACTTGCAACTCCATGAGTTGTATGCAGCTGCGGATGGTTTCCTTCCATACCAAGGTCCAATCATTGTTTATGATGACGTCTTGTCAATGGAATTGAGCCCGAACTACTTTGTGTACTGGGATCGTTTCCAACAGGGTGCCGTCATTTATCACCGACAGAATGAGAGCGCTCCATACTCCTTTGCTGATCAAATATTTGTCAATGCTCCGTTGGAAAACCAAATAGCACTTCAAAATGATGTTCTGATTGTGGGCGGAGATAATCAAACGCATGTATTTACAGAGAGTAACGGCAGTTGGGCGGAGGCTATGATACTGGAGCAACGATACGTGCATTATGAGCTATCCGGTCGGAGTCTTCTAACCACGAGTGCGATGAGTGTATATTCATTTAATATTGAAGAGTGCACTCAGGAGATGCCATCTCAGTCTCCATCGTTGTCGATGGTACCGTCTTCATCTTTTGCACAATCGCCTTAATCGCTGTCATCACCTCCATATGTTTCCAGTGTCGGTATTAGAAGCAAACTACATGCGATGAGAATACATTCTTAAATTCACGAAGAGAACATTCCATGACGAATCCCGTTACACAGCACAGTCGTTCGATTGCCCCGCATTCATGAGGAGTCAAGAGACTGGAAACCAAATTTCTTCCCCTTCGTGTTGAAAAGATGTATTATCCATTTCTGTACAAGGTTGCCTTATAGAAGCTTTCAGGACTTCACTTTCGATTACTGCAAGGAGAGCCTCATCAACATCAAGTTCAATTGTTCTTCTCGTAGTTTCCGTCGAAATGCGTCCAACAGCAAGATGATAGAGAAAGGAGAGTGGGAGAATTACCAATGAATACTGATTTTCAAGTCCTTTTGTTCCCTTGCTTAATATGAATCTCTAATGAATACTGATTTTCAAGTCCTTTTGTTCTCTTGCTTAATATGAATCTCTAATGAATACTGATTTTCAAGTCCTTTTGTTCTCTTGCTTAATATGAATCACCAATGAATACTGATTTTCAAGTCCTTTTGTTCTCTTGCTTAATATGAATCATCTTCACGTCATTAACGCGTAATCACGAATTCAACATGGTTCAGCTGTGTGCCTCGTAGTAGGCGTGAGTGAAAGTGAAAGTGAGAGATAGCAACACACAAGAGAAACGAGCAGAACGAAAGCCCTGCTGACTCAAGGACAAGGAGTGAGGAGGCTCCTCCCTCTCTCAGTATCTAATACTATTGAGAATATTCAGATAGACTTCCATCGTCACCTCCTCTCCTTTGCCATTATTTCTTTACCGTCAAGATAATGCTGTCGAAAAAGACTCTCTACACTGAAGAAACGCAGCCAGAGTCATTCATCAGCGACTCGTCGGTAGTATCGGTGGCCGAGGAGGATCCGCCAGTTTGTGACGACAATGGCATTCTTGTCTTCACTGACGACGAACTCACCGCGATGCGTCTCGTCCAAACACGTCTACGCGAACATCACGGCATCCTCGATATTGAATCTCGTCTTAATTCCTCATTCTTGGCAGTACCAAACGGGAATTTTTACGCCATTATCCTCCAGTAGGCACGGATGATAGGGGTTGCAAGATATCGTGGATAAGAGGGAGTGGAATTGTGCCGAATGAACAGATTCGACAACACGTGCATGCTTGTCTTATGCAATATATATCTGTCCATTCGGATGCCAACACGTTGCGCAACGGAACATCGCTCGTCATTGATCTATCTGAAAGGACTGGCAGAGAAGCCAAGGTTGGAAATGAACGCATACTACAAAGTTTCTATCAAGCCATTCCTCAACGTCCGCAGGTGATTCTGATTGTTGGTACTAGTCTAGTGACAAGGACGATTGTGAATGCAAGTATCAAGCTGGCAAGTTTATTCCTCAAAGAGAAGATTTTGTCTCGCATACATTTCGTTACAATCGAGGAGGCAAGGGATATGTTTCCAAACGGAAGTGCGCCGGTCTGTGCTGGGGGAAATGGTGATGGAGGAGGTTCTGTCATTGAGAATTACGAAGAGTTTATTGGTGACCGATTCGGACGATTGCCGAGGCCGAATTTGAGATAAATAATAAATATGGAAGATATTATCTATTACTTCATATCGGCGTTGATTTACAATACCATTGCACTATTGAACCTCGGATGAGTGTGACATTATTTGCGATCGCATCAGTTAACATAGACACGATGAATGCATAACACTCTATACGAATTTGTCTCCATCGAGGTTTCCTTTCGCAGTCGGGGAGATGAAATGGGCAAAGTAATCTCTTCCTTTCGGAGCTGTCGGTGAAATCATTAGTGGAGTCTCTGGCAAAAATTCTTCCATGGTAGACCGAGAAATTTCCACATCTAGTTTTTGACTTTCGTCCTGTTTCCGCCATCGTTGAAATATATCTGGTGTCGGCAATCGTCTATTCCGCATTTCATTCGATGATTGTATGAACGCGTTTGGAGGAGGTGTCAATGGTGTACACTCGTCATCGATGTCATCACATTTATTTCGTTGCTCTGATTCGTTGAAATCGATCGTTCGATACTGATTAGCTCCAAAGTTTGACTCACCCGGAGACAGCGGATTTTTCTCTTCATCTTCGAGATTAAGCTCAATAGTTTCCTCGTCTACGAACGTAACATCTAGGTCTCGTGGATTGTAAAATGAGGCAGGGCCACTTTGATCTCGCGGACTAGGACGATCTCCTGTAACGTGTGATGTAGGACTCGAACTGACGGTTGACGACTCTCCAATGGCATGGGTGAGACTTGTTTCAAGCGAATCTTTCAACGCATGGACTTTTGAACAAGGAGAAAAGTCGTCGTCTGTGGGACCACCCCACATATTGATGAAACTTGCCATGTATTGAAGGTAAGCCTGATATTCTTCCCACTCATCCTCAACTTCATTCGTAGACGAAATGGAGAGTATCACTTTGAACGGGTACATAGCCGATCGCGTCATGATCATAACCATCCCAACGAGGCTTATTGTGAACATGATTAAGAACAGAAGTGTGAAACTTCGAATAGATTCAGTGCAAATAGTTCCATCAAATGCTTGTCTGTACAACGGGTTCATATTGTAACAGCTTGCCAACTCAAACGTTGATCTAAAGCAAATCGACAAAGGGGCGTGATTGAAATGAAACGGAGTGATGAAACATCTTATATTAAGCACACGCGTACCTCAATGCATCCAGAAGAATGCCCAAGTTATCTTTGATGACTCCAATTCCTTCAATATGAGAAGATACATCCGCTCCACATTGATCAATAAATGTTTGAACACCAATCGCGTCTATCTTTCCGATGAACATATTTGCCGAATATATACCTTTCTGAAGAGTGTCCTCATATTGGTACAAGTATCGGAGCGGGTCATCTGTAGCACAACCCTGGAAAAGGGCAAAAACATTTCCCGCGGTGATGAGCAACGTTATGATTCGTGATTCGTTTGACTTAAACATGGAAATCTCACATTTTGGTAGTACATAAATGCACTGAAAATCAAGCTATCGCTTGCAATTCCTCTCTCCTTGAAAATTTCCATAACTGTCCCAGATGCACCACCTCGTTGAGAATTTCCCGAGCAGAAATCTGGGACAAAAATGTTCAGGATACAATGTTACGCTGAAAATGCAGTCCATAACACAGCCTTTGACTTACCAGCAATTGGAATGCTTGAAAACGCAAGAGCAGATACAGCTACCCAACTTCCGACTATTGCCAGCACGAACATGGGAAGAATGATTAACTCCGACATGCATTTCAGAGCACGTAATCGTTGACACTTGCCAGTCAATGTGATACATGCTGCAAGGATCATAAAGATGGTCAATCCGCTGAGAATCAGCGCAAACAGTTTAACAGTCCAGTCATTGTCCTCCACCTTCGTCAAAGTCCTATCAACACTGTCGGTACTATTCAGTATGACATCAAATTGTTGTTTTACTCCATCAACGTCGCTCTTCTGCACAAATTGTCGCAGTTGAATAAACTCATGATCCAGTTGCTTCATGTTCGATGTGAATGATTTGTTCTTGAAGTTTGGGCAATTTTCGTCTAATCGTAGAATGGAATCGACGTCTAGTTCGTCAATATTACGCTTCACGCGTTTCACGGAGTCGACGATGAGTAAACCCTGCGTCGTGAAATCTTGTACATCTCTATTCAAATTTCGCACTGAATCTACTGTATAGCCAAGAGAAGACAGTCCTGGTCCGACTAGTGCTCTACAAAGGAGCAGCATGCACGTCCCAAAGAGGATAAACGTACATCGAAGTTTCCACAGATACGTCGGTGGACGATACTGTCCCTTTTCGTCGGATTCGACTTGTACTCTACCCGCGAACAGACCAACTTGACGCTTGCCCATGAATTTTAATGCCAAGATAATGGCACCCCAGAAGATGAAGAGTGATAATATAAAAAATGATACCGACAATACCTGTTTCCAAAATGATTGATACGTGTGAAATCCGCATGCACAAAAAAAGTAAAAGTATGCACAGATAGAGGATTCACCAACTTACACCTACTACATAATCCGTTTGCTCTTCCTGATCGCTTGACGCAAGCTGTGAAAAATCAGAGCCATGGCCGAACCTAGAAGCAGAAGGAGGTTGAACCATGTTGATGTTTGACATAAGATGGGGATATCAGTAATGTTGTCACATCATTCTCACCTGGGAAAATGATTAATGAAGTTCATTCCATACGTCTGAGTAGTAAACGAGATGAGATAACGAGATGAAGATGCTGCATTATTAGCGGAGGGCGGAGCACGAAACGAAGAGCGTTGTATCATTCTACCGTGCGGACATGACATTCAAATTCAAAAGCAACGTACCTCCGTCGGGTAATGGTCGGATGACATGGTTGAAATCAAATTTCAGCTGTAACTCCTACCCACTTATCGAGCAATGATACTTTTCTAAGATTGTGAAATATTATGATCTGCCGCCCCCGTCAATTTTGTTATTCATTGCCTGCGTTTCCTTCCTCCTCTCATTTCACTCGCACCCTCCATCTCCATCTTCTCCAATCTCTATCTCCATCTCTCTCTCAAAAAGTTCTTGGTTTGGCGAAGATGGAACAGAGGAGTGGAGAGGGCACAGGATTTTCACCGTTGGCGAAAATCCCTCGTGGATTTCGAGTGAAGGAACTCATAAGCTCTCATAAGGTACCATGTGTGAAGAACCCATTTGGCGATTTGCACAACCTCGCGCGCACTCCACTCCACTCTCTCCACAATAACAATAATACATCTTCATGGCGATTGTCATCGTGAAATATTATTATTACGTCAAGGAAATGTAGATTTTTGCTTTTTATGGGATATTATGTAATGCAGATTCTCGAATAAATGCATCGCCGCTCGATATTCCTTGCCGCAGCAGTATCAGTAGCAGCCGCCGCATCTTCTTCGTCATCATCCTTCCACACATCGACACACCAGACGGCATTCGTCCTCCATAGTCACACAATTGCCAATGCCAGATCATTTTCTGATTCTACCTTCGAAGAGGGGGAGACGACTGCTAGTACTCAAGATGACATCTCTTTCTTTGACCAACAATTGGCAATATGTCGCCAAATAGTACACGACCATGATGAAGCTGGCAATGGCAATAGGGACAACAACGAGAACATTCGAGTAATGATACAGCACGACAGAAATAGCCACTCAATTCAAAATATTCAAAGAACACGGTTCAAAGAGCATCCTCGATGCACGGCAAGATTTGGTGAAGTACTATTGCATGCAAGGGATTGCGCAACAGCCTGTCATGATTATGAGCAATATCAAAATGCAATAGAGAACGCCAGATCAATTGTAAAGTATATCCATACTTGTCGTACAAAGAGCAATGATGAAAATGAATCAGTGCCGATCCGCAAAGACTTGATTGCCGATATTGTCACGGCTCTGACATCACAATCTCTACGCAAATTTCGGACTCGACAAATAATGGAGGATATTGTCAGAAAAGAAGTTGATGATACGTCGCACACAAAAAGCGACTTTACATTGGAACAAGCCGATTTGGAAATATTAGGACGACTTTACTACTCGGCAATTCGATGGAATGAAGAATACATGCATGAGATTGGATTGACTTTAGATCATGGTGGCTTCACTGTATTGTTGGCCTTGTGTCGTGCAGCCGCGGATTCTCGCTTCGATCTTGCTTCTCCTCCTCTATCATGCAATGTGATATCTTCCACGACCGCAGGAATAATATCGGAAGATGGTGCTAAACTCGATGCGGCAATCTCGAATCATTTCAATGGTATTATCTCACCAGGATGTCGCTTTTCATTCTCACGAAGACATGGACTGGACATCAGTAGCACCAACGGTCTTAGTCGTACGCGATCCAAGCATTTGATTGTTGCATTCTCTTCTTTGGGCAATGGACTGGTAAGGCATGAATTTGGAGGCTCACTTGCGCAGCTAAACAACCGAATATATGCCGATGGCGACGACGTCTTTGACGTACTCTTTGTCGCAGATCCAGGACAATCGTGGTATCAAAAAGATAGTCACGGAAAATTTCATGGATTTGCAGAGTACGAAAAACGAATTCGAGCCGCATCTCGACCCTACGATCGGGTATCCCTCGTGGGAGATAGTATGGGAGGAAGTGGCGCGTTACTATTCTCTCATTTGGCAACCAATGAGTCAGCGGTTGTGGTATTCAGTCCTCAAATCTATTTGGAAGACGACGAACACCATGTCAGTCGGTACGATATGTCAACGAAGATTCGAAATAGATTTTGTTACCGCTTGATCCAGAGTGTCGAAGAGGCCATTCTTCTCAAGAAGACGATTATTTTTATTCATCGAGGCTTGGATGCTGCAGATATTCGACACTCCGATCGTCTTGTGCAACATTGTTCATCTTCTACGGCCATGACAGATGAAGATGTCAAGCGGGTAAAGGTTGTTGAACATGGAGACTGCCGACATCATCAGATTGCTGTTCATCTAAAGGAGAAAGAAGAATTATCAAAAGTTTTGTACCGCAATTTAATAGGGAGAGAATGATGACGGAAAAGAGTGCAATTGTAGCACAACCGAATCTAACCAATGAAGAACTGATGTTGTTATTGCTTTTTAGTTCTGGCTACTGTTGATGTCGTCGTATCCCGCAGTGCACATCATGGAAGCAATAGCAATGCACCCGCTTGAGAGATATCCTTCTGCCACAACATAATAATTATGTATCCCGGCATGTGGCATGTGACATGAAGGACCTTCCGGACTCCAACATCTCTGCCACGTGTGACTTTTTTTGGAGTTATTTTTTCATTCTTTCTTCTTTCGGTTTTCTCGCCAAGGGAACATGCTTGCTCGCTCAACACGAGAAGCTCCTCAAGAGAGTACGAGAAACTTGCTTCAGGCCCTTCCTCATGGTACGAAACGACGAGGGCGACAGACGCTCTGTCGCCGTCGCTATTTTTTGATCTATTTTCCCGTCCTTATGGTAGAGTACAACAGGACCCATGACATCGTATGTAGGATTGTACCAAGCGGCCTTGGTATTTTTTTGGACCGTCCGGGGACCTCACCACGTTAACCCCGGTAGAAAAAGGGCAAAACCGGACCTGACGGACCATGACCCCCTTGCTACCAAGGTAGCGCTCTGTCCGGCCCAAGCGCCACTCCCGCCACAAAAAGCCACCTATTTCTGGCGGGAAGACTGTTGGGAGATGTAAGCGTGGTGGATAGATAAGCCGACGATGCCGACGATGCCACAATGCCGACGATACGATGCCGACGCCGACGCGGCCGACACTAATAATCCCTCCCCCCATCACCAACAAATAGAACTCGTAAGTCATCAAATATCCACATCATTCAGTGTACAAAATCTTAACCCCCTCCCCCCTCACCAATGATTTTTGTATTTTCATTAATTATCATATTGATTGTCCAGAGATAATAATATTAATATTATTACAAATAATCTTCACATTATCTCGAGGGTGTCGAGGCGGGATCGTTTGTCACGCTCCAGTGGTCAAGCCCCCCCCTCTTCACATTATCTCGAGGGTGTCGAGGCGGGATCGTTTGCCACGCTCCAGTGGTCAAGCCCCCCCCTCTTCACATTATCTCGAGGGTGTC
>JALLAX010000026.1:0-38539 GCA_036939555.1 Discostella stelligeroides
ATTTATTTCAATTTTATTCTTGTTATAGGGGAGGAGAAACAAAAAATCAAAAAAAAAGTAAGGGCACGGCGGAGTGAAACGGAGGGGGGAGCGAAGCGGGGGTAAAATAACCTATAAGATGAACGAAAAAAACTGATAGTAGCTAATAAAATAGGTACTGGCGAAGAGATGGTGATAGAGGACCGAGCGGTCCGAAAGAAACAGAACGAAGGGAGGAGTGCGTTGAGCACGGGGGAGATAATATTCTCATTAGTGTAGAGGATGGTATAAGTATAAAACTCTATTATAAGTAAATGTAAAGACTTACCTCATTCACTCACCATAACTTTGTATATAAATAATGTTAGTATCCTAGGAATAAATATTAATATTCACTATTGTAATGATATTATCTCCCCCGTGCTCAACGCACTCCTCCCTTCGTTCTGTTTCTTTCGGACCGCTCGGTCCTCTATCACCATCTCTTCGCCAGTACCTATTTTATTAGCTACTATCAGTTTTTTTCGTTCATCTTATAGGTTATTTTACCCCCGCTTCGCTCCCCCCTCCGTTTCACTCCGCCGTGCCCTTACTTTTTTTTTGATTTTTTGTTTCTCCTCCCCTATAACAAGAATAAAATTGAAATAAATCAGAATATTTAACTTATTTCAAGATACTCATCTTTTGTTTTCATATAATCTTTAAAACCTAAATTGCTGTCACCGAAAAAAGTTATCCCGACACGTTTTGTCGTAGAGCTGTACGTCATAGCTGTCTATTTTTAAAAGTGTCACCGGGGCGTAGTTTCTGTATTTTTGTGTTAGAAGCCTATGTGATGTAGATATCATTAAAAATTTACTATTTTTAAGCATCAACATTCATTTTTTGTTCCCTTTGCTCTCACTCACTCTTTTTGAAAAATCCATGAACTAGTGGCCTAAAAAAAATGCAACTAATATATTAGTAAAATGATAAGGAAGAATCTGTAGATTTAAATATTTATCTTACAAATATTTAAAAATTTGCACTAATTTATTATTTTAATATGATTTTATCTTTGTTTTAGAACTAGAACATGTGCATATAAGAAAAAGTGAATGCGCAAATTTAAAATGTTTCGTATAGCGGTACGAAAAAAAAAACAAAAACGATTGGCTTACCGTAACGCTAAACCAAAAATTGGCCACAATGGTCAGTGCTTTTAAAGGCCGCGTTGACCATATTGACCAATTATTTCATTGGTGCGAAACTTTGGATCAATTAGAGTATTTCTATTATCAGAGTTTTAAAATTGATTATTCTAAAACTTTTTATGTATTTATTGTTGATTTTTTTACCATTTATTGGGTCGTTTTGCGCTGGGTTATTCGGTCGAAAGCTTGGTCCTTATGGAGCATCTTATATTACTGTAAGCTGTATGGCATTTGCTTTTTTGATATCTCTTTTTGTTTTTTATGAAGTTGCATTATTAAATTGTTGTGTGTATTTAAAACTCACCCCTTGAATCAATTCCGAGATGTTAAATGTAGATTGAGGTTTTCTTTTTGATTCTTTGACAGTTGTTATGTGTTGTGTAGTAACGTTTGTTTCTTCGATAGTCCATTTATATTCTACCGAATACATGGCACACGATCCACATCTTCCTAGGTTTATGTCTTATTTGTCTCTTTTCACATTTTTCATGTTGATTTTAGTCACTGCGGATAATTTCATACAAATGTTTGTTGGGTGGGAAGGTGTAGGTCTATGTTCTTATTTACTTATTAATTTTTGATTTACTCGAATCCAAGCAAATAAAGCTGCAATAAAGGCAATGATTTTAAATCGAATTGGGGATTTTGGGCTTGTAATTGGGATTTTAATCATTTTTGTTGAGTATAAAGCAGTGGACTATTCTACAGTTTTTGCGATAACTCCAATTTTTACCCATAAAGTTTATAATTTTTTAAGCTTAGATTTAGATTTAATTACGATTATATGTTTTTTTTTGTTTATAGGTGCTGTAGGAAAATCAGCACAATTAGGTTTACATACTTGGCTACCTGATGCTATGGAAGGTCCTACGCCAGTATCTGCTCTTATTCACGCAGCAACGATGGTGACTGCTGGAGTATTTCTTATAGCACGTACTTCTCCTTTATTTGAATACACGCTTAATATGCTTAGTTTAGTTACAGTTGTAGGTGCTTGTACGGCATTTTTTGCAGCTACTGTCGGATTGTTGCAAAATGATTTAAAGCGAGTAATTGCATACTCCACATGTAGCCAATTAGGTTATATGGTGTTTGCTTGTGGTCTGTCTAACTATTCTGTTGGAGTTTTTCACCTAGTTAATCATGCTTTTTTTAAGGCATTACTTTTTTTAGGTGCGGGTTCTATCATTCATGCTGTTGCAGACGAACAAGACATGCGAAAAATGGGAGGTTTGAAAAAATTAGTACCATTTACCTATTCTATGATGGTGATCGGTTCTTTAGCTCTTATTGGATTTCCATTTTTGACAGGTTTTTATTCCAAAGATGTTATTCTTGAAGTCGCTTATGGGAAATATACATTAGAAGGTCATTTCAGCTATATTTTAGGTACCTTAGGTGCTTTCCTTACTGCCTTTTATTCAACTCGGTTGATTTATCTTACTTTCTTGTCGTCACCAAACGGTTATAGAGCAGTAATCTGTTCTGCTTACGATTCTTCGTACCAAATAACAACTTCGTTATTTTTATTAGTTATTCCTAGTGTACTTATCGGATTTTACGCTAAAGATATGATTATCGGTTTTGGTAGTGATTTTTGGGGGAATGCTATTTTTACTAGTCCTGAAAACATGAATCGGGTGGATTCAGAATTTATTACTCATATCTTTAAAATTTTACCTGTAATTTTAAGTTTATTAGGGGTTACGTCTTCATTTTTACTTTATTTATTCAGTAGTAAATTATTGGTTCAGCTGAAAATGTCCACTATAGGCAAAAAATTTTATAACTTTTTTAATAAAAAATGATTTTTTGACAAAGTATACAATGAATACATTGGTCAATTCTTTTTCACTATTAGTTATACTGTTACATATAAAATAATTGATAGAGGAATTATCGAAATTTTCGGGCCAATGGGATTATCTTCTTTAATAACAAAAAAAGCCTCATCTATTTCTAAATTACAAACAGGTTATTTGTATCATTATACATTTTTAATATTGACCAGTCTTACATTGATTTTAGGAGTACGCCAATTTTGGGTAGCAGCAGGCATTAATGTAGACTATAGAATTTTTATTTTGTTTTTTGTATTTAGTTTTTTTTGATCCAAAAAATAACTATTAAAAATTGGATTAATTGAAATCATATAAATGATATCACATCAGTCATCTTTAAGCCCTATTTACGCTTTTGTAACTCGTTGACTTTTTTCAACAAATCACAAAGATATTGGAACTTTGTATTTAATTTTTGGAGCAATTTCAGGTGTTGCTGGTACCGCGTTGTCTCTATATATTCGAATAACTTTAGCTCAACCTAATAGCAGTTTTTTAGAATACAATCACCATTTATATAATGTTATTGTTACAGGTCATGCTATTTTAATGATTTTCTTCATGGTAATGCCTACATTAATTGGAGGTTTTGGTAACTGATTTGTTCCTTTAATGATCGGTGCTCCAGATATGGCATTCCCAAGAATGAATAATATTAGTTTTTGGTTGTTACCACCATCATTATTGTTATTGTTTGCATCTATGCTAACTGAAGCTGGAGTAGGAACTGGATGGACAGTTTATCCACCTTTATCTAGCGCTACAGCTCATTCAGGTGGTGCTGTAGATTTAGCTATCTTTAGTTTACATTTATCAGGTGCGTCATCTATTTTAGGTGCTATTAATTTTATTTGTACAATTTTTAATATGCGAGTGAAAAGTTTATCTTTCCACAATCTTCCATTATTCGTATGATCTGTTTTAATTACAGCATTTTTATTGTTATTATCTTTACCTGTATTAGCGGGAGCAATTACTATGTTGTTAACTGATCGAAATTTCAATACTACTTTCTTTGACCCTGCTGGTGGGGGAGATCCTGTTTTATTCCAACACCTTTTTTGATTTTTTGGACATCCGGAGGTATATATTTTAATTTTACCTGGTTTTGGTATTATTAGTCATATCGTGGTTAGTACTGCAAAAAAACCTATATTTGGATATTTAGGAATGATTTATGCTATGTTTTCTATTGGTGTTTTAGGTTTTATTGTATGAGCTCACCATATGTTTACAGTAGGTTTAGATATAGATACTAGAGCTTATTTTACAGCTGCAACAATGATTATTGCTATTCCAACAGGAATCAAAATATTTAGTTGGCTTGCTACTCTATGGGGAGGATCTATAGATTTACGAACCCCTGGTTTATTCGCTATTGGTTTCATTTTTTTATTTACTGTAGGTGGCGTGACAGGAGTTGTTCTTGCTAATTCTGGTATAGATATTGCTTTACATGACACTTATTATGTCGTAGCCCATTTTCATTATGTGCTGTCGATGGGAGCAGTATTTTCTATGCTTGGAGGTCTTTATTTTTGGTTTGAAAAAATTACCGGTGTTCGTTATTCTGAAATTTTAGGAAAAATTCATTTTTGAAGTTTTTTCTTTGGAGTGAATTTAACTTTTTTCCCAATGCATTTTTTAGGTGTTGCGGGAATGCCAAGACGAATTCCAGATTATCCTGATGCATATTTTGTATTTAATAAAATTGCATCATGAGGTTCTTATATTTCTGCTATATCTTCTCTATTTTTTTTTTATGTTGTATTTGATGCTTTCTCATTTGGTAAAAATGCAAATACTGTTGAGCATAAATCATAAGTCGTTTAAAAAAATAGGATAATAACTTTTGGTTTTATTCCAATTATAACAATTATGAAAAAAATATTTACACTTCTAAGTTTTTATGTCTACAAAAAAATGGTTTTTATAACACACTGTGATAGTCCAGCGCTTTGGCAAACTTATCTATCTGATCCTGCAAGTATTACTATGGAAGGTATTTTAATTTTTAATAAACATTTATTGTTTTTGTTAACCGTAATTGTTTTATTTGTTGGTTGATTGCTGTTTTATACTATACATTATTTTTTTGAGTATAACAATCAATTTAGCTCAAAATTTGTTCACTCAAAAGAGTTAGAAATTGTTTGAACTTCTGTCCCAGCTCTTATACTTTTAATTTTGTCTACACCATCTTTTACGTTATTATACGCAATGGATGAAATCTCAGAACCAGAATTGACATTGAAAATTTTAGGACACCAGTGATTTTGAAGTTATGATATCTCTGAATTTAATTCATGTCAAAAACAAGAGCAAAGTTTAAAATATGTTTGTTATATGATGGCTTTAGACGGATTACCTACAACTAAACACGGGTATTTCAGATTATTAGAAACCAACAAAAGAGTCATTTTACCTACTAATACTCATTTAAGATTATTAGTAAGTGCTGCTGATGTATTACACAGCTGAACGGTTCCTTCGTTTGGATTAAAAATTGATGCGTGTCCTGGTAGATTGAACCAGGTTAACTTATTTATTAAACGTCTAGGTATTTTTTTTGGTCAATGTAGCGAAATTTGTGGTGTAAATCATGGTTTTATGCCTATTGTTATTGTTTCATTACCTACCACACAATTTCACCATTATATAATGACGAAATTAGAGTTAAATTAAATATGTTTATTAAAAAAAAATATTTAAATTATTAATAATTATGTATTACACTTTAAACTTTTTTTCAAATGATAGTAGAACATTATCTTCAATCGAGAGAACTTTATTTTCTTTTTACAGAAAACCTTAGAAAAAAATGAAAGAAAAAATTTGTTTTAAATATTTAAAGACCAAACATAGTTGGCATTTAGTAGATCCTAGCCCTTGGCCACTAGTTGCGTCTTTAGGAGCATTTTTTATGACTTCAGGAACCGTTTTATATATGAATAAATTTTTAGGTGGCGGTCAATTGGCATTGCTTGGATTTTTTTTAGTGCTTTATGTTATGTATACTTGGTGACGTGATATTATTAGAGAAGCAACTTTTGAAGAACAACATACGGCATCAGTTCAACGAGGGTTAAGATTAGGAATGATTTTGTTTATCGTATCAGAAATTATGTTTTTCTTTGCGTTTTTTTGAGCGTTTTTTCATTCAAGTTTGTCACCAGCTTTTAATTTAGGCGGGGTTTGACCTCCTGAAGCAATTCAAACCATCCAAACTTCAGGAATTCCTTTAACCAATACGTTTTTTCTTTTAAGTTCAGGAGCTACCATTACTTGAGCGCACCATGCCGTTATCGTGCGAGCTAAAAAACAAGCAATCATTGGGTTATTGTTTACTATTTTATTAGCAACAATTTTTACTTTACTTCAAGGTATGGAGTACGTAGAAGCACCATTTAATATCAACGATAGTGTTTTTGGTTCTTGTTTTTATATGGCTACTGGTTTTCACGGTTTTCATGTCTTTATAGGTACTTGCTGCTTAATTGTATCTCTTTTACGAATTGTCTATAACCATTTTACGTCGACTCATCATTTTGGTTTTGAATCTGCAGCATGGTATTGGCATTTTGTAGATGTTGTTTGGTTGTTTTTATTCATCACTGTTTATTGGTGAGGAGGAATTCACTAAATTCTTCAAAATCTTGATTTTTTTAATTTTAATAAATTATAAATCTATTAAAACTGATTTTGTATAAGGGAAATAGTTCAGTTGGTAGAACAGTGGTTTTCAAAACCAAAGGTCAAGGGTTCGAGTCCCTTTTTTCCTGCGATGATATTTTTTAGAATGTTCTTACAACATTAAAGCATAGATTTTTTGGCTATTTTGAAGTTATGTAAAACAAATGAGTAATTTTTCAAATTACTCAACTAGTTACTCTAATGTTAAAAAATACTCTTATTAAAATATTCTATAAATAATAGTTAAAATCTATTACAGGATTATGCGTTCCAGTTATGACTTGAGACCTAGTATTTTTGGTAAATTTATAAATTTAAACTCTTCAGATGCATATAATAATTCTAGTTTTATGTCTTTTTTTGTTACTAAGACAATACGGTGATGTCAGAATTATTTATTATCTATTTTAGATGGCCATTTGATTCATTACCCAAGTCCATTAAACTTAACATACGCTTGAAGTTTTGGATCTTCTGCGGGAATCTGTTTAATCATTCAAATTTTATCGGGTATTTTTTTAGCTATGCATTACACTCCACATATTGATCTTGCATTCAGTAGTGTAGAGCATATTATGCGAGATGTTAATAATGGTTGATTAATTCGTTATATTCACGCAAATGGAGCTTCTATGTTTTTTATTGTGGTATATTGCCATATCTTTCGTGGCTTGTACTACGGCTCTTATATGCAGCCAAGACAGTTACTTTGGTGTTCTGGTGTTCTTATTTTTATCTTGATGATGGGGACAGCTTTTATGGGCTATGTACTTCCTTGAGGCCAGATGAGCTTCTGAGGTGCTACCGTAATTACAAGCTTAGTAACTGCAATTCCAGTAGTGGGTCACTCCATCGTTGACTGATTGTGAGGAGGTTTCACTGTTAGTAATGCCACATTAAATAGATTTTTTAGTTTACACTTTTTTTTACCATTTGTGATTGCTGCTTTATCTTTAATCCATTTAGCGCTTTTACATAAAGATGGTTCTAACAACCCTTTAGGGGTGGATAGCAAAGGAGATAAAATTCCTTTTTACCCTTATTTTGTGGTTAAAGATTTATTTGCGTTTTTCTGTTTTTTAACTTTTTTTGGGGTTTTTGTTTTCTATTTCCCAAATGCTTTAGGTCATCCAGATAATTATATACCGGCAGATCCTATGCAAACACCAGCTCATATTGTACCTGAATGATATTTCTTGCCATTTTATGCTATTCTACGGTCTATCCCTGATAAACTTGGTGGTGTTGCGGCTATGGGCGGTGCTCTTATTGTTTTATTTCTAATTCCGTTTTTAAATACGTCTGAAATTCGAAGCACCACTTTTAGACCTATTTTTAAAGTTTTTTACTGATTACTAGTTGCTGATTTTTTACTATTAGGTTGAATTGGACAAAAACCTGTTAAAGATGTTTACGTTGTAGTAGGTCAAGCTGCAACAGTATTTTATTTCTTATTTTTTATTGTTTTAATTCCAGTGATAGGAATCATTGAAACTAAATTGTTATCATATAACAGTAAAAATGACTTGTCTAAAGTTGATTAAACAAGCATAAAAGTTTTGTCGATTTTTTATCTGTTCTTTTTTGTTTTATTATCTTGTTTATTGGATCATTTAGTAAAATCCCCTCTTTTTCATGGTTAATTATATAATACGAATAGGGCTATTTTTAAGAGGTAAAAGGTAATTAACTCAATTGGTAGAGTGTTTCGTATACAAAGAAAAGCTAATAGTTCAAATCTATTATTACCTAATGACATTAAAAAAAAGAAATTTATTAAAAAAAATAAAAAACTTTACTATCAATTTTGGTCCTCAGCACCCTGCGGCTCATGGTGTGTTAAGATTAGTATTAGAGCTTAACGGTGAAATTGTAAATCGAGCAGATCCACATATAGGCTTGTTACATAGAGGCACGGAAAAATTAATTGAATATAAAAATTATGTTCAAGCACTACCTTATTTTGATCGTTTAGACTATGTTTCAATGATGGCACAAGAGCATAGCTACTGTTTGGCAATTGAAAAGCTTTTTAATTGTAAAGTTCCAAAACGTGCTCAGTATATTCGGGTACTTTTTGCTGAGATTACTCGAATTTTAAATCATTTGTTAGCAGTTGGTTGCCATGCAATGGATGTAGGTGCTATGACTCCGTTCTTGTGAGCTTTTGAAGAAAGAGAAAAGCTTATGGAATTTTATGAAAGAGTTTCCGGGGCACGAATGCATGCTGCTTATTTTAGACCTGGGGGATTACAGGTTGACATACCGAAAGGTTTATTAGATGATATTTATATGTTTACCGAGCAATTTTCGTTAAGATTAATTGAAATGGAAGACATGTTAACTGAAAACAGAATTTGAAAGCAACGGTTAGTAGATATTGGTGTTGTTAATGCACATGATGCTTGCCAATGAGGTTTTAGTGGGGTTATGCTACGCGGTTCTGGGATTTACTGGGATTTAAGAAAAAGCCAGCCTTATGAAGTGTATGATAAACTCACATTTGATATTCCTGTAGGAAGTAATGGTGATTGTTATGATAGGTATTTAATTCGGGTGTTTGAAATGAAAGAATCGTTAAAAATAATTGAACAATGTTTAAATTTAATGCCACTAGGTTACATTAAAACAAATGATTTTAAAATTTCACCTCCAACCAGAACGGATATGAAACAATCAATGGAAGCATTGATTCATCATTTCAAAATGTATACTCAAGGCGTTAATATTCCAGCTAATGAAACTTACATTGGTACTGAAGCACCAAAAGGAGAGTTTGGAGTTTATTTAGTTTCTGATAATACTAATAGGCCTTACCGTTGTAAAATCAAAGCGCCTGGTTTTAATCATTTACAAGCTTTAGACTTTATGTCTAAAGGACATTTAATTGCTGACGTTGTTACAATTATAGGTACTCAAGATATTGTGTTTGGTGAAGTTGATCGTTAGTTGTTATGGGGTTTAATTTAAAATCTATAAAAGTTTTACACATCCTTCCAAATGGTTGTGTCTATTTTGATTATTCTGCTTATCTGAAAACTCACACAAAGTATAATTTCTCAAAAAAAAGCTTATTTTTGAACTTGTTAGACAAGAAAAAGCTTACTTCTACCAATTCCAATTTTTTTTACAAGAAATACCGTAATAAGTTTAAATCTGACTCCTTTACTTACAAAGAAGATTCTACAGAATAAGTTTAAATTTGAATCTTCTTTATGTAGACTATTTATATATTAAACATTTTGTTACTGTAGACAATCAGAGCATTATATATCTTTTTGTAGCCTAAAATATTAATAACCCATCAAATGAATTCACAATTAATTGTAAAAAATATTTGAAATTTATCTAAAATATCCCCCCTGGAAAAAATTCAATTACATGGTCAAGAGCTTACAATCTTAGTAAAATCAAAATTATTATACGATACTTTAATACTTTTAAAATATCACATACCTTATCAATTTAATGTTTTAACATGTATAACATGCGTAGATTTTCCTAATAATAAATATAGATTTAAATTGGTTTATGATTTACTAAGTATTCGATTTAATATTCGTCTTAGAATTAACACGTTTACTCATGAATTATGTGGCATAGATTCTTGTGATCGCCTGTATTTTACAGCGGGCTGATACGAATGTGAGATTTGAGACATGTACGGTGTATTTTTCAAAAATCATTCCAATTTAAAACGAATATTGACGGATTACGGTTTTGAAGGGTATCCTCTTCGAAAAGATTTTCCGTTAAGTGGTTTTGTTGAAATGAAGTATAACGAAACAGAGAAAAGAGTAATAAATGAATCAATTGAGTTATGTCAAGAATATAGAACATTTAAATTCTTGTCTCCCTGATAATTACTCGTATGAAAAAGCAAACTCAAAAAGATAAAAAAATTAGAAAATTTTTTAATCAACAAGAATTAAATCATATTATTTTAAAAAGCATAGTTAAAAATGAAAATTTATCTTTAGTATTGAAATGGAATGCAATCTCTAAATTATCTACTTTTGCAGGAAATCAAAACAAAACTCGATTCGTCAACAGATGTATTTTAACTAATCGCAAAGCTAAATTTAACCGAATCTTTAAAAAATTTTCTAGATTAAGTTTTTTATCATTAGCAAGATCTGGTGCAATTCCTGGACTAAGAAAATCGTCTTGATAAAAGATTAAACTACAAATGATTTCATATATTTTATTCTCAATGAATGATTTACATTCAAATAGTTCGTTGTTTTACAATGAGTATTCTGTTATTTTGATTTTTTTACTTGTCGCTATTATTTTATCTGTTATTATTGTATTTTTGTCCTATGTATTAGCAGTTCAAAAACCAGAAACTGAAAAACTATCCACATACGAATGTGGTTTTGAGCCTTATGAGGATGCACGTCATACTTTTGACGTTAAATTTTATCTAATAGCTATATTATTTATAGTTTTTGACATTGAAACTATGTTTTTAATTCCTTGAACCAACGTTTTAGCTCAATTAGATCTTGTCGGATTTTGATCAATGATTGATTTTATCTTTGAATTAAGTATTGGTTATGTTTATATTTATTGTATTGGAGCGTTAGATATACATTAATTTTTTTATATTTCAAGAAAGGTGACTGAGAGGTTTAAAGTGAAGATCTGCTAAATCTTTGTATCTGAATTAGGATACCGTGGGTTCGAATCCCATCCTTTCTTAAAATTTTCGATATGTTTTTATTTACTTCATTCTTTAAATCATTTTTGTTATAAAATTAATATTATAATGCTAAAAGCATCAATTTTCAGTCTTTAAAATTGTATCTCATTTGGTATTTTTTTGAATAACTAAAAAAAACAAGTTATTCTCTGGAATATAGCCAAGTTGGTAAGGCCTTCGTTTTTGGTACGAATATTCAAAGGTTCAAATCCTTTTATTCCAATAGATTATATTCGATTAAAAAGACGTATTATACACATATTTAATTCGTCGAAACATTACTTTTTTATAAGTCTTCATCGTCTAGTGGTCAGGACATTACCCTTTCACGGTGAGAACACGGGTTCAAATCCCGTTGGAGATATTTATTTTTACAGAATAGTTTATGCAAGAAATAAAAAGAGTAGGTCTTGTTTAGGGCGTATCCGCATTAAAACTTAAAATTTGTACTGTTTAGTCTAGACAGTTTTGAACATTGAATCATGGTTGATGATACGTTACTATTGAAGTTCTTGTCGTCAACGTAAAAATCATTTAATCAAAACCTAAATTGAGAATTGAAAAGTTTCTGCTTTTTAGGTCTAAATTTAAAAGTATTATGAGAATGTCCCATGATCGTTTTTAAAAAAGAAAAAGCGACACTGTTTAAGTTAGATACTGCATAGTACTGGAACCCTATAAAATTTGTAAAATGGGAAAGATTGTTTGAATTGAATGTTACACTATTATCTTTATAAAAATTAGTGATAAATAACATTTTTTTAGAATATGAATAAATTTTTCGTAAAATTTGTCAATTATCTTTTGTTTGACCTGACGGTTTAATTATTCTATTCAGTTTATTCATATTTCCTACCGTATTTACGTAAGTTCCCGAAGTTTCAAAAAACACAGTATTAGGCAAATGTAAATGAGTATTCAAAAGAAATCCTTTTTTTAATTTTGAAATTAATTTTGTATCTAAGCTGCTACTTTGAGTTATTAATAAATTATTTTCAAGATTGTAACCTTGAAAGTAATTTAGCAGTTTTAAATTCAGTAGTTTTTTAATATTAGAAGTCGAAAATGAGTTGTTTATAAAATAAATAACGTTCGCTTCTTTAAAATCTTTATTTTGTATAGTTTTTAAATTATTAAAATTTGAAAATCCAACACTTCCTAATGATGAGTGTAAAATGTTAAATGAGCTGTTTTGACTAGACTGTGAAAATAAGTTAATATGCTTGGTAAAAAAATTTAACATACTTACAAATCCAGAAGAGTCTTGTCGTTTAAATATTTCGGTATTGGATATTACAACAGGATTAGAAGAATTCACAAATTCTTGACAAAATAAGTTGTTTCCCTCTACTAAAGATTTTAAAATTTTGGTACTATTAGTAATGTTTATATTCGAAAATGTTAAATTAATTAACGAACCTATTTGAATCAGTTTGAAGTTTCCTTTCAAATATCTTGATCTAAGTCTTAAATTTAGTTTAAAACCTTCATATCGAGGATTAATTCCAACTAATAAACAAGTGTCTGATTTTTTAATTTTATTATCGAAATTTGAGTCTATCAAATATTTCTGTTCTAAATCGGCATTCAAGATTCGTTGCTCAGGTTGTCTAAGTTTAAAAAATGGATATTGTTTAGTTAAAATATTTAATAGATTTAAAACTTCTAGGCTTGTATTTTCACCGATACACATGATTATCGAATGTGGGCGATAACAATTTTTTAGTAAATGATTTTGAAAATAAAGTGTATAAAAGAATTCTTTAAATAGTTTTTGCCAAGAAAGATTGATTAAAGATTGTCCTTTATTGCCTTCTAAAAAACTGTGAATTGTTTTGTCTGGGGAAAACATTCCATCAAACGAAAATCGAGTTTTATCTGATATTCAATTGGTACTATAACTTGTTTTGTCATAACCAGGTAAAATTCTTATTATAGAATTATTTTTAATAAATACCTGGGTAGGGGTTCCAAAGCCGTCAGAGAAATCGATAGAGGACACGCTTTTCAATTCTCAACTTCTATGCACAAAAGGGTATGGTTTTGATGTTAGGGCTCCCACTGGACATAAATCAATAACATTGCCAGATAGTTCTGATTGAAAAAGTTTCTCAACATAAGTGCCAATTTCACTTCCTAAACCTCTTCCAAACATTCCCATATCTTCCATCCCTGCAACCTCAGTAGCAAAACGAACACATCTTGTACAGTGAATACATCTAGTCATTACTGTTTTTACAATAGGACCAATATTTTTGTTTAAAACAACCCGTTTAAAATTAAAAAACCTTTTTTTGGTAAGTCCGAAAAAAAGTGATTGATCTTGTAGGTCGCATTCTCCACCTTGATCACAAATAGGGCAATCTAATGGGTGATTTAGCAATAAAAATTCCAAAACGTTTTCCCGAGCTTTCTTCACCAACGGGCTATTTGTATAAATGTCACCATTTGCTAAACAAGATTTTGCATTCATAGCACACGATACGATAGGTTTAGGTGAATTTTTTAATTCTACAAGACACATACGGCAATTTCCTGATATAGACAAATTTTTATGGTAACAATAGTGTGGTATATTGATTCCTAACGTTTCACAATATTCGATAAGAGGCGTATTGTGTTTTCAAAAACTAATATTTGAATTATTTTTAAATTCTAAATCGTAATTAAATTTGATATTATCTATATGAAAGTATTTCAAAACTAAAACAAATTGTTGATTTTATTTAAGGAAACGTAGCTTCAAATGGTTAAAGCGTCGACTTGTCACGTCGAAGATTGCTGGTTCAAATCCTGTCGTTTCCGCTCTATTTATTAACTTTTAATATTTTTAATTTTATCCATTCTAATCGTATTTTTTAATCTGTAATAGATTGTCAAAATAGCTAATCCGATTGCGGATTCCGCTGCAGCTATGGTTAGAATAAATAAAACAAAGACATAACCTGCGGTATCATCTAAATATATAGAAAAAATAATGAAATTTAAGTTTATGGCTAACAACATTAGTTCAATAGACATCAGTGTTATTAGTATATTTTTTCGGTTTAATACAAGTCCTAATACGCCAATCAAAAATAGTGTTATAACAATACTTAAGATGTAGTTTATATTTAAAATTATCATGTGTATATTAACAAAAATCCTGGGTACGTTGGGATTTGAACCCAAGACCTATGGATTAAAAGTCCACTGCTCTACCAATTGAGCTACGTACCCGTTTTAATTTTTTTTGCCTAAAAATATTATAGTGCAAAAAGAATTAAGAATGCCATCATTAATGAGAAAAGTGCGATAGCTTCAGTTAGTGCGAAACCTAAAATAGCAAGTTTAAATAATTCATCTTTTAAAGAAGGATTTCGTGAAACACCAATCACTAAAGCACCAAATACGGTACCGATTCCTACTCCTGCTCCTGCTAGCCCAATAGTGGCTAATCCAGCTCCTACAAATTTAGCTGCTTGTAATAACATGTAAATTTTTAATAGATATATATGCAAATATACACTCCGGTGGCTTTAAGTAACTTTTATTGTGAAAATTAAAGATCCCATCAAATTATATAAAATAGTGTTATTTTAAAAAATTAACGTCTTTGTAATTTATAATTTTAGTATTTAGATTATCATAATACGGCTGTCTTGATGGGTAATTTAGCCCCTCCAGTTTGAAAAGCTGAAATCGCAATATTTTTTGCTATACCATCTATTTCGAATAAAACTGTACCAGCACTAATTTTAACACCTCAATGCGAGACATTTCCTTTACCTTTACCCATTCTAACTTCAATAGGCTTTGCCGTAATAGGGATTGTAGGAAAGACTCGAATTCAAAGTTTTCCTTTACGACTTAGTTTTCTGACAATCGCTTGCCGGGCAGCTTCAATATGTCGAGATGACATAGTTCCAGATTTAATTGCTTTCAACCCTATAGAACCAAAATTTAGTCTATTTGAACGAAAGTTAGTTTTAGTTAGTTTGCCTTTTTGCATTTTTTTATATTTAGTTTTTTTCGGTTGTAATCACATAGATTTATTAATAACTATTTTCACATAGTCATACCTTTACTCCGAAAGTCCCATTGGATGTATAGGCGGTTGATTGATAATAATCAACTTTTGAGTTAAAGGATTGTAAAGAAAATTTCCCAAAACGTAATTTGGTCGTTTTTGCCCGGGGTGCTCGGTTAAACCTGCCTTTGATAGTAATGTTTATTCCAGTAAGCCCTGAAATCTCTCATTTCAAAAATAACATTATAGCTTGTTTCAAAAACCCTAAAAAATAATTATCTTTTCGAGAAATAGTTCTTTGATCGGTCCTTAATTGATTTAGTCTAAATTGATCACTGATAAAATCTGCTAAAAGTTTCGCTGATTTTCTTTTTAAAATAGTTATAAACAAGACATTTATTGCTTCTTTAAAAAAAGAGTTCCTAACATATTTCCTTAATTGTCTGAAAAGAATTTTCAAACTTTCAACTTGAGTGTATGATAATTGTTTGTATCGATTTAAGTTTTGTAATGTCACAGAAACATCGATTTTATTTTTAGTATATTTTATTAAGCTTTCCAATAAAATATCTTGAAATTTTTTCAGACCAACCGCTAAAAATGTATTAGATTTTGTAGATGACAGGCTTTTTTTCATTCTAATTTTTTGAAGTCTTTTTATTTTTAATTTCACTTTTGGGCTAGGTAGTTTGAATTGAGGTTTTATTGCTTTCTTTTGTTTTGGGTTTTTATACTTGGAAGAAGCCCGACTAGTGTACGTTAATAATTTTTTTGAGTATTTAGTTAGATTTTTATATATAATAGTAATTGTCTTCGCTGTAACATAAAAAGAAATAAACACTTGTAAAGAACTCTCAGAATAAAATATTTTGCAGTTATGAATCTTAATTTTATACAGCCCAAAAAATCGATTTAAATATTTCTGAATTTCTAATGTTTTGTATAAATAAAATGAAGACTCTTCCAAGTTTTTTTCTATGTGCTTCAGCTCTCAGTTCTTTTTATTGATGCCTTGTCTAAAAATTCTAGCGTCCGTTTTTTGACCCATTGTTATTTGTTTTTACTTTTTTTATAAAAAAATTGCGTTCTTGTGGGAACAAATTCTCCTAATTTATGTCCAATCATTTCATCTGTGATTTTTACAATTGTAAATGTTTTGCCATTATACACTCGAAACGAGAGTTCAATAAAGCTCGGTAATATTATAGAATTTTTGCTTATAGTCTGTACGATACTTTTAGACGTTAACTTAGCAGTTTTTACTTTTTTCAATAAGTTATTTTTAATATATGGTCCTTTCCATTTTACTCGGTTCATTTTACTAAATTTTAAACGTTTTAACTTTTTTTTCAGCTTTGACTTTTAAAGATCGATTTACTTGATTAGGTATCTTTTCTTGATATAATAATACGTTTTTGTTTAAAGCTAACTCCGAAGGTAACTTGTCGAAATTGAGGAACCCTTCCCATTTACTTTTATGATGCTGATTTGAGAATGTTAGTATTTTAGACAAAAAACTATTTCTGTTCGTAACAGCTGCATATTCACCTACTCTAGTATAAGTAGCATAACCCATACCAATCCGGTCAAGATTTTCAAGCGTTACTTCTAGTTTTTTATCTGTACGTATGCTTTTCCGAGTATCAAACTCAAGATAGACAATTATATCGCAGCGTTTATTTTTCGTTTTAGGTGACTTCAAAATCAAATAACGCATATTCTCACTTTTTTGTTTTTTAAATTTTTTACATAAGGAATCATAAATATCTTGTTCTACTGAATAAGCATAATCGTAGTCGAACGATATTATGTCTTTATACATAAGACAGAATTTTTTAGCATAAATTCTGTTACTCATTTTTGTTTGGAAAAGATTTTTTTCATATGTTGTAAAACTCATTTTTGTAGTTATGTATTTCTTAATTAAAATCGAAATGATATACACTTAAATTTTTTTTCAATATTGCGGAAATGATTTAGGACTTTAAGTCGCGTGATCTACTTGTTTTACCATTTTTGGTTGGTTTACCTCAAGGAGTAACAGAAGATCGTCCACCAGAGCTTTTTCCTTCCCCACCCCCATGAGGGTGATCAACAGGGTTCATAGCTACCCCCCTAACAGTAGGACGCCTATTTAGTCATCTATTACGCCCTGCTTTATTTATTTTTTTTAAAAAAGAAAACTCATTAGAAACAGTTCCAATTGTTGCGTAACATGTAGGTTGAATGAACTTGTGAACACCTGAGCTTAAAACAACTCTACAGTATTTCGAGGTTTTTTCTATTAATTGCGCAGTAGTTCCAGCAGATCTGGTGAACTGGGCTTTTCTATTTTCCCTCAATGAAATATTATGAATAAATCCTCCTATAGGGATTTTTAGCAATGTCAAAGAGTGGCCAATTTTAACTTCAGCACTAAAACCTGATTTCACTACATCACCAATATTTAAATTTTTAGGTGCAAGCATAAAAAAATATCTACGGTTTAAAAAGTCATAAACAGAAGCTATAAAAGCAGTTCGGTAAGGGTCATATTCTAAACTAGTTACAATACCTGTTGAATCTGTATTCCTAAGAAAATCAATTTTTCTAAATTTCTTTTTGTGCCCACCGCCTTTATGGTGTACCGTAATTTTACCAGAACTATTTCTTCCTGCTACATTTTTTTTACCTATAATTATGCTTTTTATCAAAGGGGTTTTATTTAGTTTTTTTTTTGATAAGTTTATTAATTTTTTTTGAGTTAATGATGTAAATTTAGTTTTTATCAAATTCATATAAATAAAAATTATTTCAAAAATTTATGCTTTTATTAAAAATAGCAAAGAACTCATTTTTTTCATCTAATGCAATTACTCCCAATTATATAAAATATTCATTACATAACATTGAAGTTTTGGATTTTGTAAAAGAAGAAACATTTTCTTATTACGTACGATGAGTGCTTCTATGTGCATTTACTAATTTGTATAATCTTAAAAGAAAAATAAACTATTTCATTTCATACATCTATTTTTCTTTTTTTAACAATCGAAAATTAATCAGTTATGTCATAAATATCAAATTATCATCTACAAATACTATAATCAATGTTAATACAATTAAAGGCAATCCTAAATTTTTTTACTCTGCAGGAATGTTTAAATTACAAAAAACACAAAAAACTAGGCAACCAAAAGCAATCATAACAATTTTACGCGCTTTATTGCTAAAATCAAAATTTTTCAAAACAAAACCTACTGCTTTACACTTTAATAATTTGTTTTTTAACCATCAATCATACATTTTTAAAAGGTTAAAACGAAAAGTTTTCGCAAAGTTAATAACTAGCTATTTGTATAGGCCACACAATGGGTGCCGATTAAGAAAAAAAAAACGAATTAAAGTACGGACTAAAACTAGAAAATTATAGAAGAAATGACTGAGTGGTTGAAAGTGGCAGATTGTAAATCTGTTAAGTTTATCTTATCGTAGGTTCGAATCCTACTTTCTTCAACGAAATATAACGCAGTCTGGTAGCGTGCCTGTTTTGGGAACAGGAAGTCATGTGTTCAAATCACATTATTTCGAAATCGCCAGCGGTTTTTTAATTTTGAATTTGTAATAAGGAATTTTTATCACAGTTCTCATTGACTTATGAAGAAGAGAAACATTTTCTAGATATGACATTTTCTTTAAATTTTTAATTTGTCTTTTAAAGTAAATTTTATTGTTTAACCCAAATCCTAATAAGTTAATTAGCGGGTTAATATTATCTAGCTCTTTAAAAGTTACCTTTGTATTGTTATAATTGTTAGTTAATAAAATAATAGGGCCATGTGTTAACACGAGTACATTTTTAAGCATCGAGTTTTTTAAAGTTGTAATCATTAATTTATTGAGTATTCGATAAGATTTCAACTCATAGCCAACTAAGATCTGTTCAATCTTAATCCAGTTTTCATTATATAAAGAAGTACCCTGAAAAAGAAAAAAAAAGTTTGATGTCTTGAAGTAGTGTTTAATTCTAGAACATTTATAAGTTTTTAAATTGAAATCCATTTATTATCTATTAGGCTTAGTAGGACTTGAACCTACACAAAACCGTTATGAGCGGTACGTTCTACCTCTAAACTATAAGCCTAAAATAGTTTAAAATCTAATTTTTGATTTTATGAGAAATATAAGCATAAACCAACTTATCGTTGTTTTTTTTATTGGAATCTTGCTATTTAGTGATTTTTCAAAAATAATAAAAAATTTTCGCGATTTAATTAAAAAAACTATAATTTACAAAAATTTAAAGAAAAAATAAGATCAGGGAAAAAGGGATTTGAACCCTTGACCTTTGGTTTTGGAAACCACTGCTCTTCCAGCTGAACTATTTCCCTTAAAAATTTATGATTTATAAATACTTATTAGAAATTAAATATCGTATTTTTTTTTCTCTCACTACTTGGTGTTGTGTAATGATCAATTGTTACTATTTTAAAGAAACTTTAGTGTATATTTTCATGAAGTTTAATTTGGAAACAAATAATTTGTTATACTTTTTAACAACTGATGTTGCTGAAATTTTCTTAGCTTATATACAATTATCATATTATACAGCAAATCAAGTAACTATTATATTTGTGTACTGGCAGTTTTTTCTTTTTATATCCGCAGGATTATATAAGTTCGAATCTGCTTATCTTAAAACCGTAATTACAATATCAATTCTTTCTCGAATATTGTGCATTTTTGTGTTAAATAGTTTTATTTTTCCAATCAGCTGAAATTTTTTTTCAAAATTTCAAGAATATTTGTCTTTCCAAAATTTAACATTTTATTTTGAAGTTAAATTAAGTGAGTACCTTATTTTTTATACGACAGTATATCATTTATGCAATTCGATTTTTCAAGTAGGAGTTTTGTTTTTTCTTTTTGTAGACCTCTTTAGAACCAATTTATACCTAATTAAAAAACTTAGAAAGATTTTTTATTTTTTTTTCTTTGTTTTTGCGACATTTTTGTCACCTCCAGAAGTTTTATATCAATTAGCAATTAGTATTTGTCTCATAATATCTTATGAACTAATAGTATTATATATGATTATAAAAACAGAACTTTGTAATCTTAGGTAGGTAGTCAATTAAAACTAATTAAGATTCCCACGGAAAATAACATATAACCTAAAGCTAGTGGCAGAAAACTTTTTCATCCTAAATACATTAGCTGGTCGTATCTGTATCTCGGTAAAGTCGCCCGTGTAACTATAAAAAAAATCACACCAAGTACAACTTTAAGACCAAATCAAACACTGCCTGGAAGAAAAGAAAGCGGAAATATATTGATTAAAGGCAATCAACCACCTAAAAATAACGTTGACATGAAAGCACTCATTAAAAGCATATTTGCGTACTCCCCTAAAAAAAATAAAGCAAATGTCATCGCGGAATATTCTACATTATAACCAGAAACTAATTCAGCCTCTGCCTCTGGTAAGTCAAAAGGATGGCGATTTGTTTCAGCAAGCATTGACACACAAAACATAATAAACATAGGTAACAAAGGTACGATAAATCAAATATCTTTTTGAGCTGTTACAATAGAACTTAAATTAAAAGAACCTGTACAAATACACACATTAATGATAATAAATCCTATAGAAACTTCATAAGAAATCATTTGAGCTGCAGAACGTAATGCACCTAAAAATGGGTATTTCGAGTTACTAGACCAACCAGCCATGATTATTCCGTAGACACTCAGCGAAGATGTAGCGAATAAGTACAACACCCCAACATTTAAGTCAGCTAATACGATTTGGTTAGATAAAGGTAACACAGCTCAACCTATTAAGCTTAAAATAAAAGTAAGCATAGGAGCAATCAAAAATATAATAATGTTAGAATTACTAGGAAAAATAGTTTCTTTAACAAATAATTTCAATCCGTCAGCCAACGGCTGTAATAAACCTAAAAAACCGATAACGTTTGGGCCTTTTCTTCTTTGTATAATACCCATAATTTTTCTTTCGGCTATAGTAAAATATGCAACAGAAATTAGTAAAGGAATAACAACAGCTAAAATTTTTAGCACAGTACAAATTATTAATACAATCATTTTTAATTTAGAGATAATAACACGAATTAAATAAAGGATAAGGTAGGATTCGAACCCACGGTATTTTTCAATACAATAGTTTTCAAAACTAACGCCTTAAACCACTCGACCACTTATCCCAAAAAGCAAAAGAAGGGATTCGAACCCTCAGCTTTAATCTTGGCAAGATTACACTCTACCAAATTGAGTTACATTTGCAAGAATAAATTTAATTGATTTAAGCAAAAATAAGAATTCTGCTTGAGATCTAGAATTGGTAGTTAATGTAATGTCTAATTTAGGCGTGTCTTTAAAAAACTGAAACTGATTCTCTAGTTCCGGGAACAATAAAGGGGTTTTTAATTGAAACGAGATAGATTTACCCCAGTTTAATTGTCCACTATATAAAGGACGATTAATTTTGGAAAAAACTGATGTTATTAGTTTTAAATAGAAAAAGTACATGGTCCTTTTTTTCAAAATTATCTTGCACCCAACAGGATTTCCTTTTTTAATTTTCAAAAATATGTTTAAGTGCCTAGATTTGGTTATTTTAGCCTTTTTAGATGTAATAAATTCTAAAGCTAACAGACCAGACAGAAGATTCTTTAATTTAGATTTTGGATACCCAAAGTTTAACGTTATTTTATCTAACCTAGGTAATTGTTTTATATCTTGATAAATAAAAGCGTTAACTAAGTCGTACGTCACTATTTTACGATTGTATTTTTCAAAAAAAAACATTTGTGTATTATGAGATAAATCCCGAAGAAAGGGTTACAAACTTGATCTTTTTACTTTTTTTAAATATTTTAGGAATGGGGCCGATAATTCGTGACGCAATTGGTTTTCCTTGCTTATTAATGAGACTAACAGCATTGGATTGGAAAAAAGTTAAATTGCCATCTTTTTTTACAGCTTTGTTTTTAGTTCGAATAATAATAGCTCTATGGACTTCACCCTTACGTACTTTTGAGGTTAAGCGAGCTTTATTACGTAGATTTTGTACAGAGACTACAATAGTATCGCCAAGGATAGCAAAACGTCGCTTAAAGCCATTTAAAACTTTAATACATTTTACAGTTTTAGCGCCAGAGTTATCTGTTACTTTTAAAATTGTTTGTTGTTGAATCATCTTTTTGCGTTTATAGCTCAATAGGATCGAGCGTTGGATTTCGGTCCCAAAGGTTATAGGTTCAAGTCCTATTAAACGTATATTCCTACCGATTCTTAAAATCATCGATAGAAAAAATATTTTTTCTTCAGAAAAGCGTATTCGTATAAACTTTTTCGTTTAGTCATGCTTCCGCCTGATTTTTTAGTTACATTTACTAGTTCAGTTACAAGCTTTTGATACATTTTTATCTCCTTTTCCTTTTTTGTTTTACTCAAAAGAAGTTTTAACGCTAGTGGAATTCAATTTTTCTTATTCACTATGTAAGGAAATTCTCTTAATTGTGAACGCTTTCTTTTTTGTTTTAATTGTTTAACTTTTATTAAAGGGGTTGTGTTAATAACCGCTCGAGTTATGACTTTGATATGGTTTTTCGCATATAATTTGTAAAAAAGTTTAAGACTTTTTAATCAAATTTTTTCAGAAATTGCACTTTTACCGTCGATCAATAGTTGTCTAATTATTTGTTTATCCATAACCTATTTGTTTATTCGTTCTCTTTTAGTACCGTATTTTGAACGTGACGTTTTTCTTCCTTTTAACCCACTGAAATCTAGCTTGCCTCGGACTAAGTGGTACTTAATTCCTGGTAAATCTTTTACACGACCACCTCTTATCATAACTGTTGAGTACTCTTGTAATTTGTGACCTTCACCTGGAATATAAGCCATTATTTTTTTATTATTTGTTAAGCGCAATTTTGCCAATTTTCTTAAAGCAGAATTAGGTTTTTTAGGAGTTCTTAAAAAAATTTTAGTACAAACTCCTTTCTTTTGAGGGCAATTGTCAAGCGCGGGCACTTTGTTACGTACTCATTTTTTTTTTCGTTTTTGACGGCATAATTGATTTATAGTTGTCATTTGTTTTAATAGTTTTACCAAAAAAGGGACTTGAACCCTTACTCTTAAAAAAAAACTAGAACCTAAACCTAGTATGTCTACCAATTCCATCATTTTGGCGATTTTTATAGTGAATACTCGTTATCGGACTTGAACCGATACTTTTTATAAAAAAATCAGATTTTAAGTCTGACGTGTCTACCAATTTCACCAAACGAGCTTTTTTTAACATTCCACAATTTGATATTTTAACACTAGGTGCCCAAGTATTCGGACTTTTAATTACTTTGTCTTTTTTCTATTATTTCAGTATCACTACCGTTATTCCAAATGTGATTGAAGTAAAAAAATTTAGAACTAAAAAAATAATAAAAAATACAAACACTATTTCATCAATGAATTTAGATTTAATCAATAATAAAAAATTGATTGATAATAGCTATAAATTATTTATGCAATAACTTGACACGGGAGTATAACTCAATTGGTAGAGTGTATGCTTTGCAAGCATAAAGTTATCGGTTCGATTCCGATTACTTCCATTATAGCCTTTAGAGGCATGACATCAAAGACAGTAAAAACTCTCTCCTAGTTGGATTCGAACCAACAACCTAGTAGTTAACAGCCACTCGCTCTACCTTTGAGCTACAGAAGAAGGGGTTGATTTTTTGGAGTCGAATTATTTTAAATGAGGTCGAAAGTCTTTGGTGATAAAAAACACTAAGCAAAATTTTTATTTCTTGAAAAACTGAAGAAAAGAGTTAAAATCCACTCAAAAAGGATAGTATCTCAAACAATTAGTATATTTAATGTCTTCTATTACTAATATTTGAAATGTTTTATAGTTGACGTGAAAATGTTTTGGTGGTAAAAATCAAATCTTTGACCTTGAAATATTAGAGCTGACAAGATCGAAAATATCTTTATCAAACGTTATTAAATCTCCTTTTTTTAATAGGTAAGAATTGTATTGCACAATTTTATTGTTCACATATACTTTTTTATGTGCAATCAATTGTCTAGCATTATTTAAACTATAAGAAAAATATGTTCTATATAACGCCGTGTCTAGTCTAGTTTCTAATTTTTCAATGAATAAAACAGTAGCGTGAACATTTTTTTTTTTAAATTCATTTAAGGTTAGCTTAACTATTCTTTTTAGATAATTTTGCTTCAGATTTCCGTAGAAAGAACTCAATCTTTGTTTGTTCTGTAAATTATATTTAAACTTTCGGCTAAAAAAAGTATTGAAGTTATATAAAAAATGTGAAATTGGATCATAGAATTTTATTTTTTTTAGTTTTGAAATTAAACGTTGAAATTTTTGTCATTTCTTCTTTTTAAATTTTAGAAGTTTGTCTCCATTTTGAATATTCTTTCTTAACGGCAACAGTTTTTTATATAAAAGCTTGTTACGCTGTTTTTTTATAAAATGCATAAATATTTGAATTCGATGTTGAAAGGTTATTTCACGAAACTGTTTTTAAAGGTTTCATTAATCGTTGTCTTAACCTTTTTCTTTTTTGTAATGGTGTTTTTTTTAATAGTGAATAAAACAAATAAAAAAAGGTTAACTTTATATTTCTTTCAATAAAATTAAAATTTCCTAATGTGCGGTAAGCTACTTTAAAATTGTGTAATGAATTTCAATTAAAAGATAAGATAGGAATTCCCAGTTTGTAAAACTCATTAATAGTAGCTGTTTCCACTTTTTGATTGAACAAAACAACTAAATGGGGTTTTGTTTTTATTTTTAATAATAGCTTAACACTTTTTGAAAAATTTTGTGATTGAATCAATTTTAAATAAGTTACTAGTGAAAGACGGTTTCTAAAAATACCGCTAACTCATGATTTATCTGAAATGAAATTATGATTTGTAAAATGCATAAGTTTCATTTGTCTCGTTTTAGAAATCACAGGAAAACCTATAAATAATATTTTAGAATGACACACATGATATTCAAAAATAACTTTTAGCATCTGTTTTAAAAAAGCTTCAATTTGTTCTAGCATACTGTTTGAAAAATTAGTAAGGGTTCTCTGTTGTTGATTCGAGTATATTTGTAATTTCAATAAATTATATCTAAATAACTTGTAATTTTTAATTTTAATTTTATTAGTTTTCATTTTTAAACTTTCTTACCTTCTTTTAAAATTATTTTTTCTGTGGTGTACACTATACCTTTGCCTTTATATGGCTCTGGTATTTTAAATGATCTAATGAGCGCAGCAACTTGAGTTACAGTGATATATGAATTCCCTACAATTAAAAGTTTGTTGGCTTTTAAACAAAAAATTTCCAAATTTTGTGGGATTTTAAAATAAACGTAATGGCTATAACCTAATTTAAAATGTAGTAAATTAAAATTAGATATTTTAGCCGCAGACACACGAAATCCTACACCAATAATGTTAAGTTTTTTACAAAAAAGAAAAGACATATCTAAAAGCGACTGTTTTATCAAACTAACTTGAGTCCCTTGTATCGCTTTTAACTTTTTTCTTTCATTATTTGAGACATTTCCAAAAGGATCTCGAGTAATTTTAATTACTCTTTTCGTGTTTTCAAGGATTATTTTGGTTTTTAACGCTAATACTTTATGCCCTAAAGAGTTGGCAAAAATAATTATACGTTGAGTATCACAGTAATACAATGATACATTTTTTGGAATTTTGATAATATTTTTTTTTGAAATATAATTCATTTTTATCTAATAACAAACAAAGGCTTTCCTCCTATTTGATTTTTTTTGCATTCGTGAACTGTTCTCAAACCTTTAGAGGTACTTAAAACAACCACACTTTTCTTCGAATCAAGTTTTCATAATTGCGAGACTGAATAATATATCTGTCGGCTGGGTTTAAAAACGAGCTTTATTGAGTTTATCACCGGATTCCCATTTTTGTATTTCAAGAAAATCTGTAACAAGTTTGAATTTGAGTTAGAAATTTTATAACCTAGAATAAACCCTTCATCTCAAAGAATATTTAAAAAAGCAATGGTTAAGGTAGTTTTGGGTTGATAAATAAAATTCCGTCGAGAAATTTGACTGTTTTTCAGACTAGCGGGTATATTTCATAATATATTTTTCATAACAAAAGTTTTAATATGTTTAGAGACAGGGTTGAACTGCCGACACAAGGATTTTCAGTCCTTTGCTCTACCTACTGAGCTATCTAAACCCGTAAAAAAGTGTTTTAATAAAATTTCACCTCGTATATCTAACAGAGTTAAAAAAGTAGAAGAGATAGGCCCACTACTTAAATTTAAATTTTTTGACAGTTTATCTTCCGATTTAAAAATTTTTGGGGATTTAAACTTATCGTAATTTATCTTAGGCAATAACATAGAATTAAATGATTTGTTTTGTAATCAAAACTGAGTTTTGATTTTAACATCAGAAAATAATGCTGTTTTAACTAATTTTCAAATTGCTAAAAATTTAGTGATTTGAGAAACGTGAATTTTCAACTTTTTTCTATGTACAGAATATTCAAATTGTTCTTGAGATTTTTTATTCACATGCGGAGATTGCAATGTGGAAAAAAAAGAAAATTTTTTCTTTTTTTGCGATTGTATAGTATGGAATTTTACTTTTAATGTTTGATTTTTTTGAAGTTTGTAAAAAAACTTTAAAAAATTTGTTAGTGAATTCAAATTTTTCGAATAAATAGATACAATAATAAACATAAACTTTATGGTTTTAATCCTAATTTTCTATTTTTTGCTTATATTAACAATTCTTTTTCGATCTTTCTAAAAGAAAATATTTTAACGAAATTTAGACGCTGTTTTAGCGTTGGTATGGGTACGCTGGCCTCTGACAGGTAATCCGCGTAGCCTACGAATTCCTCGATATGATTTTATTTGAATTAATTTTTTAGCCAGTATAATTTTGGATTTTCTCAAATTATTATTTATCAATAAATTTAGACTTTCTATAAATTTTATTAGTTTTGCAATTTGATCAGGGGTCAGAGTCGATAATCTACAATTGGCTGAAAATCCTAACTTTTTACAAATCTGAAGAGATTGAAATCGACCAATGCCAAAAATTTGAGTTAAAGAAAAACAAATTGATTGTTTTTCTGAGAGATTTGTTTCTAAAATATATATCATTTATACTTTATAAATGTGTGTAATCTCAACTAACATATTAACACTCATATGGATTGAGTTTAAAAAAATTTCTGGATATAAACCGATAGCAATAGTTCCAGAAATTAAAGGTAAAAAAATAAAAGCTTCTCGTTTATTGATATCAATATAATCTTTTAAATATTGAGTTTTTATATTTCCATAAGAAATTCGGTTAAACAACCATAAGGAATAACAACCACCAATAATCATACTGGTAGCACTAATAAAAGTAGCTGTGGGATTAGTTTTAAAAGAGCCAACCAATATCAAAAACTCACCAACGAAACTTCCTGTACCAGGTAACCCTATGTTTGACATAGTAAAAAATAGGAAAATAAAAGTATATAAAGGCATTGTGTGCACTAAACCTCCATAATATTTAACCATTCGGGTATGATGTCTTTCATAAACTATTCCAATAATAAGAAATAAAGCACTTGCAACAAAACCGTGACTTAAACTTTGCAAAATCGCTCCTTCTAGCCCAATGGTATTAAAACTAAAAAGGCCTAACATAACAAGATTCATATGAGCTACTGAGGTGTAAGCAATGATTCTTTTAAAATCTGTTTGTCGTATTGCTGTAAAAGAAGTATACACAATACCAATAACAGAAAGTAAGTACACGATAGGCGCAAAATAACAAGATGCTTCGGGAAATAGCGGGAATGAAAAACGAAGGAAACCATAAGTTCCTAGTTTCAGTAAAACTCCGGCTAATATAACTGAACCTGCTGTTGGGGCTTCTACGTGAGCTTCAGGTAGCCATAAATGTACGGGAACCATCGGAACTTTTGTCGCAAAAGAGCCAAAAAAGGAAAGTCATAGGAATTTTTGCTCTGTTTTAGAGAAAATAAAGGTCAATAAAATTTCATAATTGGTAGTTCCTACTTGATAATAAATATATAAAATAGATAATAACATTAAAACAGAGCCTAATAATGTATATAAAAAGAAAAAATAAGCAGCTCGAATTTTTCTTTCTCTAGAACCTCAAATACCTACAATTAAGTACATTGGAATCAACACACTTTCAAAAAAAATATAAAATAATAACAGATCTAAAATAGAAAAAACACCAATTAAAAAAAACTCCATTATTAAAAAAGCAATCAAAAATTCTTTTATATTTATCTCAACACTAGTTCAACTTATTAATATGCATAAAAAAATTAACAATGTAGTTAAAAGAATAAAAAAAAGTGAAATACCATCAACCCCCAAGCTGAAATTTAAATTTAGAAAAGGAATTCATCAAAATTTACTTACAAATTGAAAAGAGCCAATAGATTTATTGAAAAAGACCCATAAAAATAAAGAAACTACGTACGAAAAACAGGATACATTTAAAGCTATAGATTTTAATAACGAATAGTTAGAAGCAGGAACAAATAACAGAAGAAAAACGCCGATTAAAGGCAATATTAAGATGATTACAAGTAAACTTGTTATATTTAATAAAAAAAAGTCTAACATTAACATTTTATAGGATTTGAACCTATGGCCGTCAGCTTAGAAGGCTGTTGCTCTATCCAACTGAGCTAAAAATGCTAAAATAAAGGCTAAAACCGGACTTGAACCGATATTAAAAGATTTGCAATCTAATACATTAACCAAATTATGTTATTTAGCCTGGTACAATTTTCAAAAATAAATAATTGGTAGTGTTATTTATTTTTGTCGTGTTGTTTTTAACTTTATAATTAATATAAGTAGCCAGCTGTAGTCTATATTTGTTAGTATTGCACCAGACCAAAAAGCCTTCAAGTTCACGGTTGCTTCAAATTATAAAAATTTCACAGTAGGTAAGATTTCTGCTAATATAGAAGAAAAATTAGCCAAATATCATAAATTTATATGTAGGTAATAATAGATTTGAACTATTAACTTTTTCGTTGTAAGCGAAACACTCTACCAATTGAGTTAATTACCTGAACCTCTCGGAGAAAAACCATAACGATAAAAATTAACAAAATCAAAAATAATTTTCTAAAATAGATTCTCATTTATATTTTTGTTAAGTACCACTCCACTTTATCAATAACAGTTAACACAGAACTTTAGCTGTAATTAATTAAATCATTTGTGTAGTTAATAATAAAACTACCTTATGTGATATTAAATATATCAACGTTGGGTTTATAAACAAGAAAAGTAAAAAATAAAATAAAATAACTATTAATATTGAAGTATTACACTTAATTGGATAGTAAAGTTTTCCAGTAATAGAACTTTCAAAATACATGATTTTTATTATTCGAATATAATAAAAAGTTGAAATCACACTACATAAAATACTAATTATTGCAACAAAATACATAGCTGCCTCCACAGATGCTAGGAAAATACCTATTTTTACTAAAAAACCGACCATAGGTGGTAATCCTGCTACAGACAATAAAACAGTACTAAAAAACAAAGCTAGAAGACTGTTAGACTTATTTAACAAGTTTAAATCTGCTAAATCTTTATTTTGTTTTTTGGTGTAGCTATATTTTAACTGTAACACTAAAAAAATCGACCAAATACACAAACCTGCAACCATGTATAAAAAAAGATAACAAAATAACATCTGCATTCCTTCAAAAGTCCCGGTACTAAAAGCAATTAAAGTATAACCCATATGACTGATAGAACTATACGCTAAAAGACTTTTTAATTTCTTCTGTTCTAACCCCCCAAAAGAACCTACAATGATTGTTAAAACAGCTAGAACAACAAGATAATAGCGTCATTTGGCCACGTACTCAAAAAAACTGGAATAGAAAATTCGAATAAGTAAAACAAAAATGGCTAACTTAGGCACTACTGCAAAAAAAAAGGTTGAACTAGATGGAGATTCTTCATAAACATCTAAAGACCACAAGTGAAAAGGCGCAATTGCTAATTTAAATAGTAGACTAACGACAATAAAAACTAAAGCAAATTGAATTAAGCTTCCTTCTATAAGGGTACGTTTGACAAAAACAGATTGTATTGGGTTAGCTTGGTTACCAAACTCAGGTTGTAAAACAAAAAATAAGTTTTTAAAATCCTCAAAATTAATAGTACCACTAACGCCATATAAAATAGATGAACCAAATAAAAATAAACTTGAAGAAAAAGCACCTAAAATAAAATACTTTAAACCGGCATCAACAGAAAAAGCGGAGTCTTTTTTCATAGCTGCCATAACATAAAAAGATAAACTTTGTAATTCAATCGATAAATATGCAGTAATTAAGTCGTTAGAAGAACAAATGAAAAAAATACCTAGCAAAGCAAATAGTATTAAAACACTATACTCAAAATAATTAATCTTTTGTACAGTTATATAACGTTGAATCATCAGAAAACAAAAAATTGACATTATCCCTATCCAAATTTTAGAACAAAAACTTAAAAAATCAACGGTAATCCCGTTATTGAAGATTTGATAATCACTGCACTCGACATTATTATTTATCAATAGAAAACAAAACATACTAACAATTAAAACACTTAGATGCAAAACAGAATTTTGAATCAATAAATATTTAGCGTTAATTGTTACAAAAGTACCATGAAGAATCAAATAAACTATAGAAATACCTAAAAAAATTTCAGGTAGTAACTGCATCTCCTTAAATATTAGCATTTATATATTAGTTCAAAATTGTTTTTATAACTTTAAGATAACAATCTTGTTATCTTAAAATAGTAGTTTTACCTAAATTATATCAAAAGCTCGTTACTTAAAAGTCTTTCTTTTTATTAAAATTTTGTAAAGCAAAGCGCAAAACTTTCCAAACAAATTTAGGCATATTCATAAAAATACGTAAATCAGTAGTGAGTGTATATAACACAAAGAAGCCAAATGAATCAATTTTAGAAGATCACTCTAAAAGTTATGGGCAAAAGTAACGCTTTGCAGAACGATTCAATACATCTTTGGGTAAATTTATTTCAACGCTATTCAGTTAAGAAAACAAAACAGACTTGTAAGTTCGAGAAAGCTGTTTAAAAGTAACTTGTGTTCTAGTTGTTTCCATAGATCTGACTAAAACAAGAGCAACTGGCCCAATGGTTGCTACCAATAAAATATTTCCAGATAATAAAAACTGTATAACATAATCAGTATATAATAGATGGCCAATAGATATAATTTCAGTAAAATAGTCTGGTTTATTTAATCAGTCTGAATAATAATTTGATAATAAATTAGTACTATAAGGATTCGTTGATTCAAAAATGCTTGGTACTACTACCAAAATCTCAATTAAGAAAATAAGACCTAAAAAACTTCCAAACGGGAAATATTTTAAAGAATCTTTTGCTAAATGAATTGTTTTTATATCTAACATCATTACTACGAATAAAAATAAAACAGCGATAGCACCCACATAAATTATTATAAAAATTAATGAGATATACTCACATTCTAATAAAAAGATAATACTAGATGAAGATACAAAACTTAAAACTAGGAATAAAACAGAATAAATTGAATTTTGACTAAGGATAATCATCGAAGAGCTTATGAGTAACACGAAAGAGAAAAAATAAAATAATGAATTAACTATCATATAATTTAAATAATGAAAAAGGGATTCGAACCCTCGTTTTCTTGGTTTAAAACCCAAAAAACCATTTTACCTACTAAAATATTTCATTTGTTCCAGCTACACGTTCCCGTACAGCTACCTTGTTACGACTTCATCCAAATTGCTATTTTTTCAATAAACTAATTTTCTCTATCTTAAAAAAGATAGAAAAACGATTTAATTTTCAAGTAAAATTAACTTTCTGCATGTGACGGGCGGTGTGTACAAAGCCAAGGTACGTATTCACCGCAACGTTCTGATTTGCGATTACTTGTGATTCCACCTTCATGTAAACGAGTTGCAGTTTACAATCCGAACTAAGAAAATTTTTAAAGATTAACTAAAAGTTTTTTTGTTACTTTTTGTCATTTTCATTGTAGCACGTGTGTAGCCCAACCCATAAGGGCCACAGTGACTTGACTTAATTCTTACCTTCCTTTGAAATTTTATTTTTAGCTTCACAGTCTTTTTAAAGCAGTATTTTTTAGGCTACTATACGTAGTAAGCAACTTAAAAAATAAAAAGTAAATTCTTAAAAATAAGAGTTGCGCTCGTTAAAAGGAATGAACCAAACATCTCACGACACGAGCTGACGACAGTCGTGCAACACCTGTATAGAAAGTTAATCAATTATTTAACTAATGATAAAAAAAGAATATTAATTCAATTTTTTTTTCAATATGTCAAGGGTTGGTAAGGTTTTGCGCGGATTATCGCATTAAACCACATGCTCCACCACTCGTTGTAGGCTCCCGTCAATTCCTTTGAGTTCCAATCTTGCGACCATACTCCTCAGGCGGAATGCTTATAGCGTTAGCTTAAAAAATCTAAGATTCTTCTTAAATTACAGCACTCAGAATTTACAGTGTAGACTACCAAGGTATCTAATCTTGTTTGCTCCCTACACTTTCGTCCCTCAATGTCAGTTTATACTAAAAAGCCGCCTTCGCTAATGATATTCCTTCATGTATTTTTGGAATTTACTCCTTAACATGAAATTCTGCTTTTCTGTATTAAACTCAAGTAAAACAGTATTGTATATTTTTTTAAAGTTGAGCTTTAAATTTTAACATATAACTTATATTACAATCTACGGACTCTATACGCCCAGTGATTACGGATAACGCTTGCCCCTCCCGTATTACCGCGGCTGCTGGCACGAGATTAGCCGGGACTAAAACTTCTTTAAATAACGTCATTATCATTTATAACGAAAGAACTTTACAACCAAAAATTAGCCGTCAATCATTCACATAATATTGCTGGATCAAACTTTCGTTCATTGTCCAATATTCCTCACTGCTGGCCAAAAATAGCCTGGACCTTGTCTCAGTTCCAGTGTGGTTGTACGTCCTCTAAGACCAACTAAAGATCAAAGGCTTGGTAAACTGTTACTTCTACCAACAACCTAATCTTACACAAATTCATCTTTTAACGCTTCAATTTAGAATAGAAAAACATATAAAGCTTTTAAGGTAAACTTATTATCCAATATTACTACAAACTAATAAATAGTTTTTCCCTACAAAAATTAAAAATTTTAACAGGTATAGCTTATCTCGGATTAAAAGGCAGACTTTTATATTAAAAATTGCGTATTCCTCACCCGTTCGCCACGAAAAAATTTCGTACAACTCGCATGTGTAAAGCATATTATTAGCGTTCACCCTGAGCCAGGATCAAACTCATTTCGAATTGTTTAAGATTATTTATAAAATCTCAAACTTATTTGTCTTAAAATCTGTAATTATGGTAAAAACAAATGAAAGTTATCTCATTTGCAAAAACCTAATGAAACCCCATTTAGGGTTTTATACCAATTTATTGTATGTTTTTAACATAAAAATTATTAAATCTTAAACAATTTTAATTTTAGTGTTTATTAGCTAAAAATCTTACGACTCTTACACATTAAACCTATCACGTAATAATCTTTTACGACTTTTTAAAAATTTTTTTTAAGGCTAGTTTCTTGTTTAAATGCTTTCAACAATTATCTATTACAAATATAGCTACTCGACAATGCTATTTATATAACAATCGATTCACCAGAGATTTACTTTTCCCGGTCCTCTCGTACTAAGGTTTACTCCTTTCAATTTTTAACACTCACGGTAGATAGGGACCAAACTGTTTTACAACGTTCTAAACTCAGATCATGTACCGCCTTTCTTGGCGAACAGCCAAACCCTTGGAACCGCTTACAGCTCCAGGATGCGATAATCCAACATCGAGGTGCCAAACCACTCCATCGATAGGGTCTCTAAAGAATGATGAGCCTGTTATCCCTGGCGTACCTTTTATTCGTTGAGCGATGACCTTTTCCACTCAGAGTCATCGGATCACTATAACCGATTTTCATCCCTGTTCGATTTGTCAATCTTTCAGTCAGGCAAGCAATATACTATTACGCTCTTCAATTGGTTTATTCAATTTGAGCTTACCTTCGTACGCCTCCGTTACTTTTTAGGAGGCGACCGCCCCAGTCAAACTACCCATTATAAACTATTTTAGAATTATGAGTAACAAAAGTTTTTTAGAGTGGTATTTCATGAACGTTTAGGCAAATAACTTGGGTTATGGCCTATTGAAAACTTACCACATATACTACACAAAAAAAATTTTATTACAATTTATAACTATAGTAAAGGTGCACAGGGTCTTTCCGTCTAGCCGCGAGTAGTCTGCATCTTCACAGACATTTCAATTTCACTGAGATTGTATTGGAGACAGTAGGACAGTCGTTACGCCATTCATGCGGGACACCAATTAAATGCCAAGGAATTTCGCTACCTTTGGACCGTCAGAGTTACAGCCGCCGTTTACTGGGGGTTAAAGTCAAAGCCAAAACTTCTCCTATTAAGCTTGCAGCACCGGGCAGGCGTCAGTCTCTATACTTCTTTTTTCAAATTTGCAGAGACCTGTGTTTTTATTAAACAGTCGCTGTCCTCGATTTTGTGACAGCTTTAAAAGGCTTTCACCTAAAAAGCTACTCCTTCTCCCAAAGTTACGGAGTCATTTTGCCGAGTTCCTTCAATACAATTAACTCAAGCATCTTAATTTACTAAATATGTTCACCTGTGTCGGTTTAGAGTACGGTATTATTTTAAGCTATTTCCTGAAAATACTAAAAAACCTTTAATATGTAATTAAAAATTAAGTTTGTATTTTGTCACTTTAAAATAAAATAAAAAATTATTACCCATCAATTAGAACTTTCGTTGTTATCTTAGGGACCGATTAACATTAAGGTGGATTAGCCTTTCCTTATAAACCTTGAACTTAAGATGACGCAGTTTGTTATCACTTAACCGTTTTTCGCTACTCATATCAATATTTTCATTTTTGATTTTTTCAATTCATATAACTATAAATTTTCTCAAAAATACAAAACGTTCTGCTACCATTCAAAATAATTTATTCTGAATTTATCGATTCGGCAAGTAATTTGAGTCCCTATACATTTTCGATGCTAAAAAACTAAACTAATGAGTTGTTACGCTTTCTTGAAAGGATGGCTGCTTCCAAGCCTACCTATAAGCTGTCAACATTTTTTTACCTTCTTTTTCACTTAATTACTTTTGAGGGCCTTAACGAATAATTTGGGCTGTTTCCCTTTTGACTATGAATCTTAGCACTCACAGTCTGTCTGTTTAAAATCTTTTTAGTTTTATATTTGGAGTTTCATTAGATGCAGTAAAACTTTACGTCCCCTTTATCTATCGAGTGCTCTACCTTAAAACAAAGAATTCTAAACGCTCTACTTAAATAGATTTCGCAGAAAACCAGCTATCTCTAAGTTTGATTGGCCTTTCACCCCTAACCACAAGTCATCTCAGTATTTTTCTACATACACGAGTTCGGCCCNGATCTCTTTTAAAACAAGCTACAACTGATTATAAACATTAAATTTCAAGTTCTTTTCAAATCTTTTTCACCTTTCCCTTACGGTACTTGTTTGCTATCAATCGTTAATACTTTGTAGATTTTGAGGGTGGTCCCCCAATATTGAAATAATACATGACATGTATCATTTTACTTTTTAACTTAAAAGTTTAAAATGTGTTTTACAGGACTACATGTTTTAAAACTTATGCTACCTTCTTTGGGTGATATTTTTTAAACACACTGTATAAACTTTTAAAAATAATCTATGCTGCTTTTGCTCGCCACTACTAACAGTCTCTCGGTTGATTTTTTATCTAGTTACTTAGATGGTTCAGTTTACTAGCTTGAAAAAATTTTGATCGGGTTACAATCAAAATTCGTTTAAATTTTTCAAAACTCTTTTATGATTAGAAAAATTATAGGCGAAAATTACTCGCTATAACATTTCGTTTTACAAACGTTCTGTATACTATTAACGTTGAGGTATCCATTTAATGCATTAAAAAGATTCAATATTAAGGCGAATAATGGGATTTGAACCCATGACATTTAGAATCACAATCTAACACTCTAACCTAACTGAGCTATATTTGCCTGAATTTTAACAATTTAGTGTAAGTTAAGAGCGTCATTTAAATAAATGCAAGTTAAAATAGTGAAAACGTATGCTTGAATTAAAGCTACTCCTAACTCTAAACCCATTAACAAGATTAAAATTAATAAAGGTACGATATGAAAGATCGCTAAGAAATCTTCTAACAATAACATACTTCAAGAAAAACCAACAATCACTTTTAACAGTGTATGTCCAGCCATTAAATTAGCAAAAAGTCGAACTCCTAAACTAATAGGTTTAAAAACGTAAGATAAAAGTTCGATAGGAACTAACAATAAAGCCAGCCCAAAAGCAGTGTTGGCAGGGATAAACAAAGATAACATGTGAAATTTATGTTTTTGTATACAAATTATATTTATACCAATAAAAATAGAAAAAGAAAGAGTAAAAGTAACGATAAGATGGCTAGTAGCCGTAAAACTATAAGGAATTAACCCAATTAAATTACTAAATAAAACAAAAGTAAAAATAACTGAAATAAAAGGAAAATATTTTTCTCCATCTTTATTAATATTATCAAAAAGCAAGTGTAATGACGTCTCGTAGAATATTTCAACTAAAGCTTGTCAGATACTTGGGATAAAGAAAAAACTAGTTTCTTGTAAATAATTTGCGTTTGAGCTAAAAAGAGTAACAACAACAAAGAAAAAGAACAAAACTAAAAGATTCACTAATACTAAATTAGTGATTGAAAAATCGAAACAAAACAATTTAACAGAAAATAGTAAAATAATTTGAAACTGTTCTAAAGGAGTGTATAACATAACTTTTAATATTTTAAACCTTTTGTGATTACATACCTACCAAATCAGGCAGAACTCACAAACAAATTTTATAATTGTACAAAAAATTTTTAAATAATAAATTCAAAAATTTTAATTAGAATAGAATATTATTACAAATTCCCACATCACAAATTAGTATTTTAATAAATTAATTCTAAGATACGCTTGAGTACATAGGTTTCAGGGTATTATCTAATGTTACGAACTTATTAAGCTTAAGTAGACTTGAACTACTGACCTTACGCTTATCAGGCGTATGCTCTAACCAACTAAGCTATAAGCTTTTTAGCAGTTATCAAAAAGCGTGTCAAAGGTAAGATTCGAACTTACAGCCTCTAGAACATGAGCCTAGCGAGCGGACCAATTGCTCTTCTCTGACAAGATTAAGAGATCTCACAAACTTAAAATTTTTCTATTTAAGATTTAACTACTCTAAAATAAAAAAACTTTGGGTATTATTAACCACACTATTGTTAACAAATAATTAATGGAAAAGGGATTTGAACCCCTGACATTTGGATTATGATTCCAATGTTCTAACCAGCTGAACTATTCCATTTATCTTAAAATCTTAGTCTTTATTTTCGTTTAAACTTTGGTTAACCTATTTTTTTCTGCTCTAAATAAAAATAAAATTCAAATAAATCTATAAAAAATTCTTTAATATATTTATTTTGTTTTCGATTAAAATCATTGTTTAGGTAAAATTAATTAATATCACTTTTTGATATAAAAATAATTATTTTAACGTAAAAAACATATGTTAATCAGCATCCCCATAATTTTCTTTTTAAGTATTTATAGGTACGAATTCTGGAGCAAAAATAAAATCATATTAAAGAAATAAATTAACACCAATTTTTAAAAATTTACCTTTGTGAATTTTAAAATTCTTTATTTAAATTGAAGAATCTACATCATGTTCTGTGGATTAATAATTTGACCACTTTCTTTAAAAAAAAAGGATCGAAAAAACGAAATAAATCAGAATATTTATTTCAATTTTATTCTTGTTATAGGGGAGGAGAAACAAAAAATCAAAAAAA
>JALLAX010000027.1:0-21531 GCA_036939555.1 Discostella stelligeroides
CTACTTGGTACTACTAAGTATTATGCTGAATTTAGTATGAATAAAGCACATACAATGCGCAGCGCTAGCCCACGTAGTGGGCTAGTAATAATGATGATGATTACAATGAATGTTGAATCGTGAATTATTGCTCATCATGACCATGACCTTTCAATGTGACGTGCCATTCTCATCTCATGCCATCGCACTATTCTAGGAGAGTGAGGTCATCACTAAGCTAGACTAAGAAACCCTTCCCGTAGATAGATCCTTCATCGACGATTGAATGCCGGCTCTTACCCAGTCGAAAATAAAGATAAAACAACAACCGATTGGCGTTACTTATCCCAACACGTTAGCATGATGATCATGTTAACCTCTCGTCGCCTCCTCACATTATCGGCTACACTTCTACTGCTAGCACTAATCTCAAGCCTGTTGTTGTTGCTGTTGTGCTCCCAGAACGGTTCGAGTTTCAAACTACTACTTCGTCGCGGTGATCACGAAAAAAATGACGTCCAAGTCGGAATCGGAATGGACATTGATCAACTAGGGGAGAGGCGCGCGCTTGCTACGGACGATGAAAATAATGATTCGAAGAAGCGGGACGATCAAAGATATCGCAATCGCACGCGCGTGAATGATGTTCCACCGCTGGATGATAATGTTACTGGTACTAACATTGTTGGTGACGAATTATTCCCCCCAGAGAATCAAAGCGCAGTCTTCCTTATCCAGGAAATTGAGTACGAAGGGCATGCGTTTCTTGGTATCGATACAGGCACGGTGGAGGAAGATGAAGAAACCATCATTCCACAATATCATCGTAGTCGCACCACGAATTCTCAATCGCGTCGTCGGGATCGCACAGAGAACATTCAACTGCCGGATGGTACCATCTATCAAGTCAAAAATGCTCGAGATGGCTGGGCAAGTCGGCTCAAGTCAGGACGCTACAGTGTTCGTATCCCTCGTGACTCTATCATTCATTCAAAGAATGGTACCATTGATATGAGGAATGAAGAACTGATTGCAACTGCGATACGGGATGAAAAGAAGGCTCGACAAAGACCCAATGAAAGAGACAACGGTGCAACAACAAGCCAACGACAACTTCAAGGGAGTGTTGGCATACGAACAGTCCTCGTTGTGCGTGTCATCCTCGACGATGGAGCGTACAATGCTGCCGATCCGACTGGCTTATCCAACGATGTTTTTGGCAATGGTGTAGATCCAAACAATCTAAAATCTCAATATGCGGCTTGCTCTGCCAATCAGTTACAATTCGAAAAATCTCCGAATAGGATCATGACCTTTAACCCTAACGATGGTGGTACCACCGACATTAATAATGGTGTGGTGGATATCAAGGTACCACTCAGAAAATCGTACGGGGATAGCGCCATTCGAAATGCCGTTACCACCAAGATCAATGCGGTCTTTGGTGTGGGTAGTCCTGTCGAGCTTGCCAATCATGTCATGTACTGTCTTCCTGCCGGTAGCGTGTCGGGAATTGCATATGCCTATATTAATTCTTGGAATTCAGTGTTTAACAATGAGTGGTGCAACTTTGTCTCGGCACAAATGCATGAGGTGAGAGGAAGTTGAGCTTTGTGTTTATGATGTTTTCTTTGCCCTCTCTTCGGCTCATTTATCACTTCTCAACTCTTGTTAGATTGGTCATAACCTTGGCTTTGGTCATTCGAATGAGCTCGGTACATACAAAGATCAAACAGACTTGATGGGTTACAGTTACGGTGCGGATGATGTTCCACGCATGTGCTTCAATGCCGCCAAGTCATGGCAATCGCAATGGTACACCTCCAAGAGCGTTACTGTTGACCCATCGGCCGAGGGAGGGAAATGCTTCGATGGAAATTTGTACGGGATTGCGGACTACAGCAATCCTGCGTCATCGGTTGTCCTCATCAAGATTGACGATTACTCCAGTACGGACATGTATATCGCGTTCAACCGTAAGGTTGAAATCAATGCCGATACTGGGGAAGCGGGGGATGAAGTCACAGTCGTCCGTGCAGGTGGTGAAGGAAGCAGCCACTCCGAATCGGAGTTGTTGGCAAAGCTGGCTTCTGGTGGAGTATGGAGTAGTATCATTGATGGCAAGACAATGACAGTCACTGTTCTGAGTATCAACACAGTTGCTAGTCCAGCCTATGCCACTGTACGCATCTCTGAGAATGGTAATGCGTGTCTCCTAGCACCAGACAATCCCACAACAAGGATTGTAACTACAGAGATCCCAACGTCAAGTCCTTCGGGATCTCCAACAACAACATCAAGCCCAACAACAGCATCTACAGTAATCACTGGATCGCCGATATCTGTATCTCCGACGTCAAGTCCATCTACCTCCCCGACAACTTTACCTCCAATATCGGCACCTCCGACATCCAAACCTGTGCGCGAATGTAGGAACCGAAAATCAAGGTTGTGCTATCATCACCGCATACGCTCTAAGTTTAAGCGGTTACTTAAATAGTACTAACACTCATTCTAACTCCGATAGGCCAAGGGGTAGATCGTTGGGGATGATGGTGTGGTTGGTAGAGAGGAGAGGGAAGAGGACATTGAAGGAGTGACGATTATTTATGAGTTTAATTCGCAACTCGAATTTTAGATTTCTTTGTTTGGAGAGAAGGACACTCTCTAGAGAGCGGTACTACACAACCCCTCAACAAGGTCACAATAGTTACTGGAAGATCATGATTTCATCCCGCGTCGCATTCAACGTCTCTAGGCTATGCAAATTCTCGCCTCCATCGTTGTCGTCGCTAAATAGAGGATGAGATACCTCGCAAATGAGATCTTTGTACCTCAACGGTGGGCACATACTCACGGAGGATATCAATCTCATAACAGAGGGCCGAGTTCTCCCTCATCAAGTTATCTTACAGCTCGACGACTAGTTCCCTCGTGGCTCTTGCCACGCACACGACGACCAGAGTTCACCGGTCGATTGTCCCCATGGCTGTTAAGGGTGTAAGTGCTTGATATGTTTTCAACTTCTTGGGCCGACGGCATTTCGCTCTTGATCTTGATATTGTCATCCGACGGATTATGATTCAGATTGTGTGATTGCATGATGCTGTTCGCCTTTTGGATGATGATCTGCTACAGAAGTCTCTCGCATTCGATTCGACTGTGTTGTGTGTTGAATTTTGGTTTGTTGAAATGTGGTGGTTGGTCGGCCAACGCACAGCCATGGGAGGAGTGCGAGTGTGGTGAGGTGTTATAATGTTCCACCAAACAATAAATACGATACCCCTCCATTTCTTGCACGAAGCAAATGGTGAAAAATTATGAATTTTGGTTGATAAGGATTAGCCATGGGTGTTGCATCTTGGTTGCGTGGTTGGGGCACTCCTTGCACAACAAACATCATCAAGACAATGCCGACAAAAGACAAAAGCGAGCAAGTCTGCCACACTAGCAGCAATCTTGCTTTGTTGGCCGCTAAAAGAACCCGCAAGGAAGTAACTGGAACAAGAAGAATCGTGTGAGAGGGTGTTGTATCGTGCCAAGCGATAGCACTTGGGAAGCAATGTTGGGTCATTGTTCGCACTGGCTTGGAATGGGGGGTCATAGTTCGCATTCGAGCTGTCGGAGTACAGAAAGTAAGCTCATCGATCAAGAACCTACAAGAATAATTACTGATACCGAGAATGAGAATCATTATATACAAATCCCCATTGTGATCATGATTTCCACTCGCTTACTCTCGGCTTTGCTCTTGTGCACCCACCTTCGATATTTATACGCCAATCTCCGAGGCGCCGACGTCGAAAACCCCGTTGGAGAAGCCACGAAAATTCTCGATGAAGATCTAGATGCAATGTTTCTCCTCAAGGTGACGGAGTACGCAGATTACCCTGCGCTTGGGCTTGGTGTCAAAACTACCGAGGGGGGCAATCGTCGTCCTCGCAAGCGTACCCGAAACATTCAGCTGTCCGATGGTACCATCTATCAAGTCAAAAATTCTCAAGCTGGCTGGGCGAGTGGTCTCATATCAGGAAATAACGTGCACATCCCTGGTGGCGTTGTGGTGTCTTCGAATGGTACAATTGACATGAAGGGTCAATCGCCTATTCTATCCAATGGGCTTGAGACACAAGGAGAAGGCCTCTTTCAGCGTGGCATACGCCTTCGAAAACTTCAAGGGAGTGTTGGCATACGAACAGTCCTCGCAGTCCGTGTAATACTTGACGACGGAGCTTACGATGCTGCCGATCCGACCGGCTTATCCAACGATATCTTTGGCAATGGTGTAGATTCAAGCAATCTCAAATCTCAATATGCCGCTTGCTCTGCCAATCAGTTACAATTCGAAAAATCTCCGAATAGGATCATGGCCTCCAATCCCAATGATGGTGGTACCACCGACATTATTAATGGTGTGGTGGATATCAAGGTACCACTCAACAAATCATCCGGAGATAGTGCCATTCGAAATGCCGTTACCACCAAGATCAATGCGGTCTTTGGTGTGGGTAGTCCTGTGGAGCTTGCCGATCATGTCATGTACTGTTTTCCTGCGGGGAGCTTGCCGGGAATTGCATATGCATACATTGACTCATGGAATTCGGTGTTCAGTAATGAGTGGTGTAACTTCGTCTCTGCACAAATGCATGAGGTAAGGGGAAGGTGGATCTTGTGTCGTTAATGTTTACTTTGCATGCTTTTGACACTCTTCACTTCCGCACTTCTAAGATTGGCCATAACCTTGGCTTTGGACATTCGAATGAGCTTGGTACTTACAAAGATCAAACAGACTTGATGGGCTACAGTTACGGTGCGGATGATGTTCCACGCATGTGCTTCAATGCCGCCAAGTCATGGCAATCGCAATGGTACACCTCCAAGAGCATTACTGTTGACCCATCGGCCGAGGGAGGGAAATGCTTCGATGGAAATCTGTATGGAATTGGCGACTACAGCAATCCTGCGTCAACGATTGTCCTCATCAAGATTGACGATACCTCAAGTGCGGACATTTATGTCGCGTTCAATCGCAAGAATGGAATCAATGCCGATACTGGGGAAGCGGGGGATGAAGTCACAGTCGTCCGTGCAGGTGGTGAAGGAAGCAGCCACTCCGAATCGGAGTTGTTGGCAAAGCTGGCTTCTGGTGGAGTATGGAGTAGTATCATTGATGGCAAGACAATGACAGTCACTGTTCTGAGTATCAACACAAGTTCTAGTCCCGCCTATGCCACTGTACGCATCTCTGAGAATGGTAATGCGTGTCTCCTGGACAACCCAATATCAAGTCCACCAACTGGGGTTCCATCTCCAGCTCCAACCTCAAGTCCAACCACTGCCTCCCCGTCGTCGCCGCCGCCGACGGCATTACCAACCGGGGTACCTACTCTCCGACCCTCTCCATCTCCCACATCAAGTCCATCAACATCCCCGACCAGGGTACCCACTCTTCGTCCCTCTTCAACCACCACATTTAGTCCTTCCTCCTCGGCACCGTCAACAACTGCGTTGCCGACACTTCTTCCATCCTCAGCATCACCGTCATCTGCATCTCCGATATCACTCTCTCCAACTGAATCTACTCCATCCACCGCATCTCCATCAACCTCGGAATCTCCATCAACCTCGGAATCTCCAACAACCTCTGCCGATACTACCATCTCGCCCAGCATGCCACGAAAATGTTGTCCTCAAACTCCTTGGTGGTGTTTCGTTTGATACAAGAAGATCTTTGTAACCATTTTACAGTGATATTAGTACCATAGGTAATCTATTGAATTATTAGAGAGAATTTAGTTGAATCAACGTAATTTTTACATATTGATACACTTGAACTCAACTCCTGACCATCATATCCTTGAAATGTTTCTCCATAAATTGATTCAGTTTACGGTACAGCACATGATATACTTCTTCAAATCTTTCCTATCTTCACTCAGTCCCCATTCCGGAGCCTTCCCTTCGAGCTGACGATGTGTCATGCACTTGGAACTCTCTCCATCTCGTTCCATATTGCCAATCATGACCCAGTGATTCTCTCCACCAAGGATGGGTGCATACTGTTCACCATCGACTTCAAATTCAACTTTTCGATATCCTCCCATGACGATATTCTTGGGACCATGCGGACACATGACCGAATATGGACACAGCTGCTTCCCGCGAATAGAGTTGCAGAATTCGACGGCATCGTCGTACGAGCCCCCATTCCATCCATCATTGGATGATAGCCAAAAGGGTTTGAACTTTCTGTGAAGAGTGCTGGTCATGTCGAATGGTTGAATAATTGTGGTGGCGGTGGCTTCCGTGGATACCACTACTTGAGAATCGGACTGCAATCCTGTTTCGGAGGATATTGTTGTGATATCCTTGTCCTCCACGATATCTACAACTGCATGACTATCATCATCATTGTCTTTTGGGACAACTTCATTCACCGTTGAAATGTCGTGCACAACCTCCTCAATAATATCGAGAGCATCCTCATTGTTAGCGTCCTGTGGATTATTCTCAACTTCTATGGATGAGGAAGAAGGTCCCGCCATGGAGTACTGGACACATGCATTCGCAGACCCAACCTGTACCCAACCATTGGGAAAATCACTAATGGGTGCCCTACTGTTAATGATGTTGGTATTTGAGGAGGAGGAGGAGGTTGATTCCACTCTGTATCCACCGTAGGGAATATGATGTGGTCCAGTGGGACAGTACACCTCGTAGGGACATAGCTCCACTACGGTTTCATCATCCTCTTCTTCACTTCCTCGGGATAAGCAAAATTCACGTGCCTCTTGCCACGTTGTTCCTGTCCATCCATCGGACCGATTGTACCAAACCGGATGATGTGATTCGGCAAGTAAGTACTCTGTCTTGGCAGAAATCTTTGATGATGATGATGACGATGATGATGATGCTGACGATGACGATGTTGAAGCGGGAGAGGAGGAACAACATAGAATGTGACGAGTAACAGATTCGATTTCTTCTTCGCTGGATGATGTACCAGCACCAACCGATTTGTCTGCTTCTTCTTCTCCTTCTTTGGCATTCTCTTCTTTTGTCATGATGATACTGGCGCTCTGTCCATCAACTTTTTCTTCTTCTTCTTCTTCTTCTTTAGTGGTGTTGACAGTGGTGGGTGTCTTCATTTCGAAATGATTCAAGGCATTCTCCAGATCTAAATCCTTCTTCCGTTCATTGCTCGAGCTGGATGCCGCCGAGGAACCCCATCCAATGAGCGCCACGATGGCGACTAGTACACCCACGACGAGTGATCGCTTGAACTTTTTGGAATGATATATGGGATGTGTGTAGTGATATTTTTTCTCTTCGGAGTCGTGGTGATTGATTTCCTCGTCGAAGTTGTAGTCGGGATATGGCGACGGCTCGTAATCACATCGGTTGGACATTGCAGAGGCAGTGAGATTTTGGTTGGAGTTGTTTTTGTTGTTGCTGTTGTAATCCCAGCCACGCAGCAGTGGAGATGGTGGACTGTTCTCCATACTTTGACGGTAGTCGCGCAGGTTGGTGTTGGTGTTGGTGTTGCTAGATACTGCACCAACTGCACGACGAGGCAACGTCGAAGATGATGTTGATGATGATGACGACGACGATCCATGATTCTGATTCTGATGATGGTCGCCGTCGTTATCGTTGTCGCGAGAAATCATCAACTCTTCAATGTCATAGCCATCCAATCCAGAAACATAATCTCGATAGCTGTTGATTAAGCTCGATGTCCGTTCGGCCAAGATGATGGTATTGGCATCTCTGCCGCTACTATTGTTGCTGCGGTTGTTGCTGCGATTGTTATTGTTGATGTCGTAGTCGCTGTCGTCGGCAGTGGGTGGATCTAGTTGTTGTTGTTGTTGTTGTTGTTGTTGTCGTCGTCGTCGGCTGCTGCTGCTAGTGCTGCTGCTTGAGATTGTCTCGAGACTGTTTTCGTCCGCTCGGCGTCGTTCGACAACGTTGGAATTGGGCACAATGACGCCGCTGGATGTTACGGCGCATTTGCCGGATATGAATGCTTCGAGTGACATGGTTGGCAAATAATGATTGTTATGGATGTTGTTGTTGGAGATGATGTGATGATTGTCCGAACAATGGGAAGCTCTCTGTCTGTCTAGAGATAACTCGCTCCAGAGAGAGAATCAAGGATGAAAGTTGCCCAGATTCTTTGAGGAGAGTGCTGATGGAAACGCAGAAAGTGATGAAAGACATCATGATCCAGGAATGGTGGGCCCCTCGAATCCAATCGGCCCTCATAGCACAATGGAAATTTCAAATAATTTGTAAGAACGATAAATAACACAAATAAAGATGGTATTATTTCAAATAAAAATAATTTGTCACAATTGATTAAAATTACAGTATCCTTTTCAGGGAAACGGTCATCAAACCCACGTAAGAGTCATTTTCCAGTCGATCACGAGCCGTCAATCAATCATGGTCAGAACAGGTCAGAACTCTTTGAACATAGAAGGTTCGTAGATGAGAGAGATTCCGGATTCAGGAAGGGCCGTAGTAGGAGCGCGGGCACGACCAAAATATCTAGCACTCCATCGTGAATGGCTGGAGTTTGAATGATGACCCATAAGATAATGACGTCATCCTCCCCCTTCGTGCCACCCCCCCTTCCACCCATGCCTCTACTATCCATAACCTCCGCAGCAACCATCCATAACTGCAAGTCGTTTCGCCTGCGATCTTCGGATATCTTCATTTGCTCCTATCCAAAGAGTGGCACGACATGGACACAGCACATTGTAGTGTCGCTGGTAGTCGCTGATAGACGACAACTACAACAGCGAAAGCTCCAGCAAGAATGTCAAGGTATAAAATTAATTGAAGGCAAAGACGAGCAGGCGGAGAAACAACAATTGGTTCAACGACAAGAGCAGAGGGAGGGTGTGAAGGCCGGTGATTGTGATTGCGGTGACGAAGACAAAAACAGCATCACCACCAGCAGCAGCAACAACAATAACATCGACAATACCATTCTCTCCTACAGCCACATATCCGACTTTGCACCCTTTTTTGAAATTGATGCACATTGGGAAGAGCCACACAATAATAACAATTCTCTTGCCGAATTCATACGAGACAATCATGACAGATTGAATCAGCGAATTTTCAACACCCATCTTCGATGGGATATGCTCCCCAAGGATGGTGAGCAAAGTGAAAATGTTGCTGCCACAACATCAACACCACCATCACCATCACCGTTGCTAATGTCCACTGAAATTGAAACAATAACAACAACCAATACCAATACCAAAAGGGTGAACACTAATTCCCATGATACAAATACTTCATTACGCCCATCATGTGGGAAATTCATTTACGTAACAAGGAATCTTCCCGACGTGTGTGCTTCCTTCTACCATCACCTCTCGAATCAGAAGGAGGGGGGATATATAGGTAACTTTACATCATTTTTTTATGATTGGATGGATGGCGATAAGATTCCATTTGGATCTCCTCTTCATCATTTACTGTCGTTTGCTGAGGGATTTTGTGATAATCAATATTCCACAACATCGTCGGTCGTAGACGATGCGGCAGATGAAAATGATGCATCAAACAGCAGCAGTAGCAGTAGCAGTAGCAAATTCAAAATCAATCAATGCCAGAATCAACACCGCCACCGCCATCAACCCCTCCTTCTCCTATCCTATGAAAAAATGAAAACAAATCTACGTCAAGAGGTGTTGAAAATAATTGATTTCCTTCAACTGGAGAACATATCCACGCAAGTACTAGATGAAGAACTCTTGCCAACGTTTGGATTTCAATTTATGAAGGAGAATGCACGCATGTTCCAACCAAAAAGTGTGACATGGTTAAATGGGTTTCAGTTTTTGAGAAGGGGTGAGATTGGTGATGGCACAAAGATGTTGTTATTGACGGAGACTACTAATGCTGTCACGACAACCACCCCAACTGATGTTTCGGGTACTAATCATACTGCTACCGAAAGCACAAGTTGTGATGAGGACGTCGAATTGACGGTGACACTGATGGATATGTTTCGCGACTGGGTCGACCGAGAAAAGTACTGCCAAAGAATAACTGAATTGGGGTCTCGTGGTTTGACAAGAGAGGCGTCGGAACAATTCCTTGCTGTAGTTCATGGAGTGCGTGGATGAAAAAGAAGATGTAGCATTGATATTATGAACGTGTCATGATGTTTTATCATCGATTAATATTATTTTTTGACAAAATATCATGCCGATAGTGTAGCTAGATACATTGTATCTACATGAACATGGTTGTTTTCCTGTAGCGTTATTGAATCGTAGTAGCAGTCTCAATAGCCTTGGCAATCACGTCAATCTCCTCGGTACTCATTGCCGTAGTTTCTGACGACGCGGGCGGTGCAGAAGGTGGAGCCTGCCTGCTGCTATCCATCCTTCTTCCACCTTCACCTCCACCCCATCCTCCTCCTACTCTGGCTTTGACCCCTCGCTTTTCAAGCACAGCCTTCCTACTTAGTTGATGCTGACCCTTATTGTTCTTACCGAGGTATACCACCTCAAGTATCTCGGTATTCATGCTCTTTATGAAGCCCTCGCAATTCCGGACTCTTTCCACATGAAGTTCGGAAACATGACACAGTCCCTCCAGCCCAGGCGTAGAGCCATCCTCTGCACCCGGCAAGATTTCCACAAATACACCAAACTGATGTATGCCCGTAATTTTACCACTGTAGGTCGCACCCTCCTCTGGATCTGGCCCAACATATTCAGCCCTGGGCTGAGCCTCTCCTCCACCACCACCCCTACCACCTCCTCCTCCCCGTCGTCCTCCACCTCCCGTTGATGACGTTAGTACTGTGATCATCTCCTTAGCCTTTTCCATTTGACCCATATCAAAGCCAGACAATTGCACCTCTCCATTCTCTTCAACATCAATGTTCGTCAGTCCAAAGTCTTCAATGAGAGCGCGAATCTGACGTCCTCCTGGCCCGATGACCTTGCCAATCGAATCCTCTGATATTTTCAACATCATCACCTTTGGGACTGTTGCGGGCAATTCCGTTCGTGGTCCCTCGAGCGCCTTCTCCATCTCGCCCAATATATGTAATCGTCCTACCCTCGCCTGATCCAATGCCCGTTTCATTGTTTCTAATGTCAAGCCCTCGCACTTGATATCGAGTTGAAAGGCGGTTATGCCCTCTTTATTCCCCGCAACCTTGAAATCCATTGTTCCTAAGGCATCCTCCGTCCCAAGAATATCGGACAATATGACTGCATTCGCGTCGGATGCCACGCCTCCTCCGTCATCTCCATCTCCGTCCAAGAGCATTCCCATGGCGATTCCCGCAATGGGACTCTTGATGGGTACACCGGCATCCATGAGGGCCAAACAGCTAGGATACAATATGAGAAGAGTATAAAATGAGACGAGTAAACAATGAGAAATCGTTCGAAATTGGTACATGGGAATAAAATGGGTGAAAATATTGTAAAATCTCAAATCTCACCCCCCGCAGACAGATGCCATGGAAGACGAGCCATTACTTTCCGTGACCAAAGACTCGACCCGAATCGCGTATGGAAAGGCTTCCTCGGTAGGAAGAGAGGGAGCTAACGCCCTCTCGGCCAAATTTCCATGTCCGACCTCCCTTCTTCCCGGCGCACCTACTCTACCGGTCTCTCCCACGCAACTGGGAGGGAAGGTATACTGCAAATAGAATCGTTTCTGCTCCATCCCACTAATTCGATCAATCTTCTGCCTCATACCCGAATCTCCAAGTGTGGCCGTCGCGACCACTTGAGTCTGGCCCCTGGTGAAGAGTGCTGAGCCATGAACGCGTGGAAATAATCCCACGTCCGAGTTGATAACGCGTACCTCATCTAGACGTCGTCCATCGATTCGTGTTCCTTCGGTTTTGGCTTTGTGGAACATACGACGACACATGAGATCCTTGAGTGCTGATTTGATCGCATTCTTTTCGTCGGGATAGATCTTGTCCATTTCTTCCATAACTAAAGTGGCTAGTTGAGAAGTTGATGTCGACTGATCCTCCTTCGAGGAGCTGCTACTGTATATCTCGTCGACTTTGGACGCAAACATTTCCTCGACAGTTTCCCGCAACCCCCGTGGAGGCAATTGAATGCTATCATACTTTTTTTCCTTCCCAGCCACCTTGCCCAACTCCTCCAATCCCTCACACTGTATCTTAATGGCCTCATGTCCAAACGCCACCGCCTCGACCATGAGCGACTCTGGCAAAAAGTCCGCCGCACCCTCGATCATTAACACGGCATCCTTGGTCCCCGCCACCGCTAAATTAAGCCGACTGTGCTTCATCTGTTCCAGTGTAGGATTCAGCACGAGCTGATCATCAATATATCCCACCATTGCCGCCGCCACTGGTTTGGAGAGGGGTACATCGCTCAGCCACAACGCGGCGGCACTGGCCGTAATGGCCAGCGGATCACATGTCCGCACTCCATCATAACTCAATATCCAACTCAACAATTGCGTCTCGTGTCTCCATCCCGATGCAATCAATGGACGCAACGGCCGATCAATGAGACGACAAACCAGTATCTCATGTTCGGCAGGTCGTCCATCCCGTTTATTGAATGCTCCGGACGTCATGCCCGCGGAACTGAATCGCTCTTGATGTTCCACGCTCAATGGCAAAAAGTCAATGTTTTCTCGCGGATCTTTATCGCGAGATGCTGTGGCGTACAGAACTGAGTCCCCTCGCGTGAGTGTGACGGCGCCCGAGGCCTGTCGTCCAATCTTTCCAGTTTGAATGATGATGGGATCGGGATGTCCAGGTTTGCCGAGGTGGATGGTTAAGGTGTGCACTGCCGAGTGACTGGAGCCTGCTGTGGAGGCAGCAGCATTGGATGATGATTCGACGGTGAAGGAGGCTGGTGGGACATTGGTATCGAGAACCAGTTTGAATTCCTCCTCCTGCTGCTGCTGCTCTTCTAGCGTTGCTTCTTCTGCTGCTGCTACTGCTTCTGCTGCTGCGGCATCGATTTTAGCAGAAACAGTATCTTCACCATCATCATCATCGATGTTATTGTTGGTGACATCAATGGCAGCTTCAATATCTGCAATAATGCTGCTAATGCTGTCATCTCCCACTCCATAGTTATCATTCTCTTGGCCGTTGCCGTTGCCATTAAGCAACAAAGTAACGCTACTAGTCGATGGCACCAAGTGTGATGATGATGATGATGATGATGATGATTTCCATTTCCATAATAATGATCCACAAGATACTGATCGTTGCAGAAGTCGTTGTTGGTGTTGCTGCTTACAATGGTGGCGGCGATGGTGGTGATGATTGTGTGGAATGACCAGGGTCGTAAAGGTAAAGGCATTTACAGCCACTGCCACGGAGACGACGGCGATGGATGCCACCAAGCAGGCAGGGGTGGTGCAGAAAATAGAGAGCATTATCTTTTATTTTCTAGTCAAGCTTCAGCTGCAGGGGTCGTCGTCTGTTTGAATCTGTAAATGATGATTATGATGATGAGATACTCTCTGTAGCAATGTTTTTTGTATGCAGCATGGAGGAGGGAGAAGTACTCGAGTATTGTGCGTCATCGTCGTGACGAATCATCGTGTTGAGCTGTTGCATGCTTTGGCATGCATCGAGCTTTCGGTGATGTTTTTTCTGTGGTGGTGCAGACAGGACGATTTGGCGATTTTTCTACGACACTGCTGATCCATCCGTCGCCAATTCGGTTCCTCCGTTTTTTGTCTTGCACCATTGGTTGGTTTATCTTAGGATCAATGAGAGCCGAGACGCTAGTAGGAGCGTGGAAGACAACGATGGGCGATGTGGTGTTGTCTGTCCCTCTCAACAACCATGCCAAAAAACAAAAAACAAGTCCCAAGCAATGTGAGTTCTAAGTGAGTGAGTGTAGAAGTGGCAGGTCAGTGGGTCTCACCTTCAGTCTAGCCATCTAGAATGTTGTGTGCACCTATCCCACCTGAGATCACTGCCATGACTGACCTGGAATATAGGGCATTATTGGAATCACGATTGGTACTTAGTACCCTGATGTCTGCCAGCATCCATGACAACCACAAGAAAAATACATCATGGCATAAGTCAACCATCATGGCATTGGCATCCAAAGAAAAAGCACCATGGATGTGCACTACCATTGACAACAAAATGGAGATGATAAATAATGACTTAATTAGTTAGTGCTGGTTGGTTGAGTGATAGCATGCAATAGAAGTAGGGTTGAAGGACTGCTCTTTGCAATTAAAGTAATTATTGCTGACAACTTTTATGGATAGCATCAAACAGCAAAAACATGGTCTTAATTAAAAGTAATTCATGTATGCTACTTGTTTCTACCTCTCTCTCTAGTAGTACTATTCTTTCATTGTTTTATATTTTTTGTGCTCTAGTCAGGATCTCGTCTGTCTGGTGCTCCTAGCGAGCTCGAAAGGAGAAACGAGAGACCGTTGGACAAGGATGATCGGCCGTTGGAACGGTTCGGAGAAAAAAAGTAAGCGTGTCGAGGGGCAGAAAAAAAGAAAAAGGGCAAGGCAAAAAAAGGCAACCAAGAACAACAAGGGCACGAGCCTTTCAATGCATAATAATGCATAGCAGGCAGAAGGCAGAATCAACAATTATTCAGGGCAGGCAGGGTCTCTGAGGACGGAAACCCAATCATTTCATTATTATTCGAGCAGATTCTCTGCTACTAACAATTTTCATTTTATCATGACGAATTCGGCAGCGCATGCGATTCTCCTTGGTCTTTCGGCTAGTTACAGTCGAAGTACTTGTGGTAGTGGTCGTAGAAGGGATGATGCGTCTGGCGACAGTATCAGCAACGGCAACAGCAGCGATAGTCTTCGTGAAACCTTACGATTCGATACCATCGATGCAATCACAACCTTGTATGCTAGCAAGCTTATGGAAGGATACACCCTCGCTGATAACGGAGAACTGTGCTTTCGCTGTCACATGCCGCTCTTGCACAGGGGACAGCAACAACAGTCTTCAAATGCATCTCTCGATAATGAATCTGCAAGTATTCGCAGTGGACCCAAACGAATCTGTGTAGTCTGCCATGAAGAATGGGAAAGTGCCGACTCGTTTGAAGAAAAACTTGTCGTGTTTTCTGCCATGCAGGCTGCGCAATTGGAAGAAGATGAGGACGATGGCACTACTACCACGTCTAATACTAATGCTGCTGATAGCGATGATAATGACGACGACGAAGATGACGACGACATTTACGAGGATGAAAATAGAAACGATGAGTCAAGAAGTGGAAAATGTTGCCGCCAAAGTAGTGATTTGTGTGATGGTGACACCAACCATGTAGGTCACAGCAATAGCATTAGCAACGGCAACAGCAGCGGCAACAGCAGCAGCAACAACAACAACATCCAAATTCATGACAAGTACACCTCACCACAGCTGGATGATTTGAATATCTTATCTTGCCAGGAGGCTGACGATGATGATGCAACGATGAACGTTGAGATTACTCTCAGGACAAGATGCAAGTCTTGTGCAATGGACCTACCCATTTACGACTATCTCTACGACAACTCCAAGAATGATTCCTTTCTGCGTTATCCACGAGGTACTGTGGAGTGCTCGTTCTGTCATGTTGCTCACGTTGCCAAGTTAGTAGACTCATCGACAGACGAGATGACAATTCATGCTATTGATGCCGTGGGGACAATGTCAACTGTGGACAATTTTGATTTGTTACTCATACAAGAGAATTTGGATATGATGAATGTCAAGGATGAAGAACAACTAGATGTAGAAGACAAGAGTATGGAGAGGGGTGTCAATGAAGATGAGTCGGATACAACAGAAATTCTTGAAGTTGAGGAGGTCAATGATAACTATAGAATGACGGAACCGATCATGGAACCTAATGGAGCGGAAGTACGACTAATGACAGATGGGAGTTTCAGAGACCATAACGTTTCCGCTGCAAAAAAATATGATGAGTGTTCACAGACGGAAGTTGTCTTGGACACTACTTTAGCACAGGAGGAACGAGAAATCACCGTGTCCAAATGTGTGGAGGTAGTGCAGCCCGATGAATCCAGGAATGATGATATGATGATAGTGGAAAAGGAAAGAGCTGATATGCTACCACAACCTATCAATGACCCTCTTCTCGCGATCAGTGACCACATATCGAAACCTCCTCTTGATAAGACACGAGTTTTCAGGGGTCTCATTGCCAAATTCTTGCAGCAGAATCTCTTTGGACATTCGGAGCCAGCTTTGGACGGGGACCAATGCAGTAAAAGCGATGCATCGTTTAGTAACAACGATGACTGTGAGCACCAGAACATGGTAAACAACGATCCGTGTGTCTCCGAAAGGAATCTGAAATCGAATGTCACGACGAGGACGACATCATCAATTGCCAGGGATCCTCCAACCACTGAATTGGATCCTCCTGCTACGGACTCAACACCATTGCACGAGGTCCATAATAATATTGAGGACATCATGGAAAAAGGAAGGCATGTAAGGAATGTGGATCACGAACGAAACTACTGCAGTGCTCCTCGCGGTATGGATCCACCAGAGACTGATGCAGCTGCTGTCGACTCGAGAGACGTGAATCCATGTCATCCAAATAAAAAATTACTGGATGTAAGAGATAACATCGAAGAAAAAAGCATTCCTGACAAAATCAAGTCGGCATCTCCCAAGCAGAACAAAGATACCCTTTCTGCGAGTAAACTTTCAACCAGACATGAATATATACTACCCACAAACTCAACCAAGAGGGTTGATTGTACATATTCCAGTAGTTGTAAGGTGAATGGTGCTACTACTAGTCCTGTCTTTAAGTTCCACGCTCTGAAAAAATATGCCCTGCCCGCCGAAGAGGACGGTGGGCCATACTTGAGCGAAGACGATGTTCGAGGTCGATTGGCACAGATTGAATTTCAATTCTCTCGTAAGGATGCGATTGGCAAAGATATATTTAGAAAAATCCTCCCAGCATCGTCAGTGCCCTTGCGAGTAGAAAAGGTCGAGCTCCAAACTCGGAGTAGCAGCGGTAGTTCAAGTGGCAGTGGCAGGGTCGTTGTAAGTTGCAGTGGCAGTGGCAGTGGTGGCAGTGGTGGTAGCAGCATGGCACCGGAAAAAAACAAACAACGATTGCCTCTATCTCCTACTGCCGCGGCCCGACATCGGCGCATCAAGGAGGACTTGATAGCGAGGAAAAAAGCTTTGTCGACGCTTTCACAGTCCACTCCGGTTAGCCTTGAATGAGCACGTCGATTGGTGCATGGTAATGATGAGAATAATGGATTTGGATTCGATCAAGTAGTACAACTGAACGTAAAGCATGATAGATTGTATTGTATTATAGTCTGAATACCAAATCTTTTTCGCAATCAATACTTTTCTACAGAGAGTGATATACATAACTTGGGTACAGGTGGTAATAGTGGTGGTGCAAACGATGCAAACTTTGAATGTAGATAATTATTGTTCACCTATCTAGATATCTACACACATGTGCAATGTGAATCCCATTCAGCTATTCGACTGCGTAACTTCTGCACCTCACCGACATCATCGTCTTAACCAATAACGGAATACGGCCCATCGTACTTCTTGCACTCGATTACACCATCATTACTCGCTAGACTATCCAACGAAGATGACGAACTCTCCTCTTTGGCCATATCAATCGACTGGTCGTCGCTTCGATTGTCGTTGTCGATAGCTTTCTTGTCACAATAGTTGAAATGACGACGTGAACTCGATGATGAGGGTGCCCATGAACTCAGACCCTCGGAATTATCTTCACTGGATTTTTCATCATAATGGACGTCACCAATGGTTTGGTTCATGGTAATTGGTGGAGAGTTACCGTTGGAAATGCTTGTGGAAGTATCTGCCACAGTAGCATCGTCGTTGGCTTTCTGGGTCTTCCTCGAGTTGGTATTATCATCGCTGGAGAAGCAGTAGTAGTTTTGAGTCGATTGGATGAGATCCGCGATCATGTACATGGATAACAAATTGTAGTCATCGGCGTTACTCGTCCAAGTAGCAGTACCACCGCTCGAGTTCATCTTCTTCTTCTTCTTTTCCTTGTCATCTCGAGGACAATCTTCTTCACCATCCCCATCTTGGGCATCAAACACGCGCGAGGTAATAACTTTGGCACCGTCCCTATCCACGCTCCCCACCGGCAGCGCGCGCTCGCGCCTGGATACCAAGGGCCACCTTCCTGCATTGGATAATGCACTTTGGATGGATGCGGCGGCGTACTCGATTTCTTCCTTGTGATTGTGACGACGTCGTTTGTTGCTTGTGCTTGTGACTCCATGGCCATGGTGGTGATGATGATGATTGCCGTGGTGGTGCACGTGCACGTGTGCCATGAAGCTCCCTTGTCGTTTCGCGGCGGCATGTTTTGTGCTTGGTTTGCATTTGTCAGTCAATGACATTATTCTTGAATTGAATGTTATGACCATGCTTTCCAATTAGTATTGTATTGCGTTTCGGTGCTGGATAGAGATAATGTTGATGTTGGAGTTGTTTTGGAATGTTGTGCACTGAGATTGAGAAATAAGAAATAATGTATTCCTTGATTTTTAGAAAAAGTGAAAATGTTCGATCTGCAAAATAATGATTTCCACTGAAGGTCACCCATGATGATGATGATGATAGTACTCGTAGATACTTCTTCGATCATGGTGATGAGTAGTACTCATCAATGTCGTGATATTATTTGTCGTCACACTTCGGGTTCCGCCATGGTGGTGGTGGGATGTGGTGACTATTCGGCCAGGTGAAAAGCGTTGCGTGTTGCTGCTTGGAAGGTCATTTGTCGCAACGACCCTGTTTGATGGCTAACCACTGCTCGGAAAATGAGATTTCGACCACGTCAGGGACCTAATAAAAAGGAATGTTGTGTCGTATTGAAATATTTCTGAAGGCAGGTAACTAAATATGATAAATAATCCTCTCAGGAGTCTCAAAAATTGACCACCACGTACCAAGCAAAGTGCGTTGCTGGTTGCTGTTCAGATCTCGACTTCGACATTAAGTAGTGAGAGCTGACAGGAGCTGACGTGGTATTTTGGCACCTGTCCCTTGGCGCCACAATAATTATTGACTGAGCGGACTTTCTTTTCACCTTATCATCATGGACTGTCCAGAGGAAATAAATAGTAAAGAAGTTGAGCGCAGAAAACCAGGCACGACCGTACGTTCGTGGGATCAGCGGCAGCAGTACTAGAGGGAAGTGGGAGTGAGATTGAAGTGTTAGTGCCTGCTTATCTAGTGCTTAGTTTCGCTTCGTTGCCTACCTAGTTTCTTAAAGTACACTGCTTGTCGATTGACTTCGTCTCCAGCCCTGACAATGATGAATTCGATTAGAGAAAGCGTTGTATCGAAGGTTTGCGATATTATTGGTCTTTGACCCAATTCAATTCTGGCGGTAAGTATACCGCTTGAGAGAGGATGACATGAAAATTGTAGCAGTAATATCTATATTAGGGACGGCATCGACATCAATGCAAGTGATACACGATACAATTAAAGAATTGCTGGAACCGAAACGTCCTACAAAGCATGGGAAAATTTTGCACGGAGGAGAATGCTGTAGATGATGAGAATTTACTGTTTCAGCGCATGAATATCGAATAGCATTGAAAGAGTGGGTGATTCCCCTGTTGGAAGGAAGGACTGATGCTGATGCTGCTCCATATTCAGTCATCAGGTGTTGAGGTTTCTCGCGTCTCGACAGCGTGATATTAACATCTCTACAAATTCAATGACTAAATTGTCTATTGTCCACATGACCATTTATCTTTTGTATTTCGTGCTTTGGCAGTTGATGCAATCGTCAAATTCCACTCTGTCTTTGCTGCTGCATGCTGCTGATGATGATGATAAGACATGGCATCCCTTCCAATAGCCGTTCCCCTACCTATTCCTACTTCTTTCGGATGTAAGGGCCAACCTCCCTCACGTTGGCCATCACCTTCTTTGCGTTTTTCGCAATTTGATCCCAATCCCCATTCGCAATTGCCACCGGATCAAACAAAGGCGCTACCAAACCCACACTTGCAGCTCCACTGCTTAAATACTCCCCAGCATTCTCCAAAGTCACTCCGGACGTAGGATTGATGCTCAAAAATGGCAAGGCCGACGACACCGCCTTTACCCATCCCGGTCCACCCGCCACTCCTGGGAAAAGCTTTTGCAGAGGTGCACCAGCCCTGAATGCAGTGACCATTTCGGTGGGTGTTTGACATCCAGGGGCAATGACAATATTTCTTGCCGCACACCATTCAATCACGTCCGGAAGCATAACAGGAGTGATGATGAATTCGGCACCAGCATCAATTGCCGCTTCAGCATCCTTCGTGTTCATAATCGTTCCGCACCCGACCATGACATTTCCATCGTACTTTTGACGAAAATCAGATAGGTGATGAAGGCAGTCAGGCGTGGTCAGAGTGAATTCAACAATTTTGAATCCCCCGTCGATGCAGGCTTGCATGGCCTTGGGACACGCCTCGGAAGTGGGCGTGCGTAGGACGGCACAGGCACGAATGTTGGCGAAGGATTGTAGGACGCGTTCGTAGTCCTCGGGCGATTTGGTACGGTCGAGCGACGACGAGTCGACGGCAGCCGTGGAGAGATAGTAGTGCCTGCCGGCAAAAGTAGATCGGCGAAGGAGCGCGTTGGAAGCAAGACGAAGAGCCATATTGTGCTGCTGTTTTTGTTCTTGTTGGATTGGATTGGATTGGATTGGATTGGATTGGATTGGATTGCAGTTGTCTGAACGATAAGTATAAGAAACAAAATTTGTGGATGAGAAAGTGCATCCTGTTAATGCAACGCGGAAACAATAACAAGCAATGATTTCCAATCAATCATGCACACAAGTACAAGATGCGGCATTCAAGGAAATAATATTTGGAACCTCCGGTGAACCAAAAATAATGCCGTCGTGTTCTTGCAATGGTATATCAATCCAAGATTACTCCAACATCAAAGTTTCTCAATTTGTCAGTCGTGTACGACGCCGTCAATGTCAAGAGATGATCATGATCATGCGCGGTGTGGTGCCTGCTGCTGCTACCTGATAGTACTGCCTGTGCCTGCCCCTCGAGAATAAGAAACCACAAATAACAGTAGTGTATGATTTCGGTAATGAGCGCGGCAGCAGGTCATTCATTGAAGCCCAAGTTCTCTCTAGAGACGCTCCAGTTGCACAAACACTTGGACATAGAGTCATTGACTGATCAAAACTTCTTACACAATTAATACTAGCCCGACTGCGTCGGGGAAGGGACTTCGTCGGCTAGCGCTGTGCGTGTTGGAGAAGGAAATGGTGGCTCTGGCTGGGGTCTGGTTGTGGGGGGCACGTACGAACTCTTTCCCCAACACCACCCCTTACCGTGGACGTACCATATTATGGTACCATGCACTCTAATGTAGCTTGTCCCTTCTTGGCACCAAGACACCGATTCCGCTAAATACAGTTGGACTGTGCGCAGACGAGAAACTTTTTTTCTGACGAACCCACGCGAACACAATCG
>JALLAX010000028.1:0-23878 GCA_036939555.1 Discostella stelligeroides
TAGCTCAAGAAGTGGGTGCTAGAGCTCTCTTCTTCAAAACAACTAATACAATCTGCGGCCAAAAATATGCTGGTGCATATTCAAAGGCCAACAAACTGTATGAAATGATGGATACTGAAACATTGATCGATTGCTTCAATAATATCAAATTTACACAAGAGATCAATGGGTTGCCTACATCTGTGTCCTTAGCCGATGTAGACATTCACAACTATTGTGAAAACGCAACATTCAATAATCATGGCAGCACAAATCTCAATCAGCGCTTGCATAATTTTGTTGAGTCAAATCGAAATACGACTTCTCTTGAACTGCATATATTGGATGACAACATAATCAAATCATGCGCCTACACAGAATTGGGAGATGCAAGGCATTACCACCCACTGAACCTTGTTCGGATAAGGCTGCTCGCTCATCTAATCTCATGCATCGAATAAATAATGCGCGAAGTACTACATGTCCTAAAACAGCCTAAAATACAAAATATTTTCGATTTTCTTGAGTTCCACGTGTCCGTACTTTTGGATGCTAATCCCAGCCTCACTCTTCAGATCAGTTTAGGTTTAGGTTTAGGTACTTTCACAATGATGTACAAACTAGACGGCAGTGCTTACTACGATAATATTGGCAATACACTGAATCCTATCTCGGAGTATTATCGAGGCCATGAGGAGGCGGACACCAGCTCTAGCAGCTGTTAGTCTTGGTTTCGCTTTGATATTGGGGTGCGTCATTCTGACAGTCACTGTAAATTATGGCACACCATCAGTTATTACCCACATCGCCAATGAAACGCGGGCAAAAACAAATGTTCTCCTCAATGACAAAACCAAATCATGTGTTGATGCTGTAAATCTGCTTTCGCGACACATTCACGATGATCAAGAATATCATGGGCTTCGACAATGGGTATTGCCACTTGACACCGGTCTTGGCTTTATAGAATTCCCGGGGCTTCAACTAGGAACTTGCACAATTGTCTCTCCAATCTTTTGAGATTTCATTATGAAAGGCCATATGATGTTTCACTTCTTTCGGATACGAATTTGAGTAATGCCAACACCTTGATTGCATCTTGTCATGAACGAAGACTAAGGAAAGGCGAAACCTTCACCGACATAAATAATCTCAAATACGAAGAAAAGCGTAGCGTGTGCTCAAATAATACAGGTGAATATAAAACGATTAGGGATCAGGCACCGGATATAATTGTTGCGAACAGCGGTCTATGGCTGATCCATTTTCAAGCGCGAGCTCGAGATAAGCAAGGTTGTGTTGTCAAACACTGGATAAATTACGAGCATTGGCTTGAGCAAACACTAAAACTAGCGGAAGAAGTGGGTGCTCGAGCTCTCTTCTTCAAAACAACAAATACAATCTGCGGCGAGAAATATTCAGGTGCATATTCAAAGGCCAACAAACTGTATGAAATGATGGATACTGAAACATTGATCGATTGCTTCAATAATATCAAATTTACAATAAAGATCAATGGGGTACCAACATACCAATTCTTGAGTGATGGGAATATTCACAACTATTGCGCAAACGCAACATTCAACAATCATGGCAGCACAAATCTCAATCAGCGCTTGCATAACTTTGTTGAGTCTAATCGAAAGACGACTTCTGTTGAACTGCATGTATTTGATGACAACATAATCAAATCATGCGCCTACACAGAATTGGGAGATGCAAGGCATTACCAACCACTGAATCTTGTTCGGGTACGGCTGCTCGCTCATCTAATCTCATGCATTGAATAATGTGATGAATAATGTACAAGTGCACTTTATTAATAAGGTTCTGGTAGTGCCTTTGACGGTGTGTTCTGCATTTAATTTTGGTACCAATATCGCGTATTGTTATTTTATCAAAAAATTACCTTCTTGTAAACTGAAAAAAATAAAAAATCGTTGTATCCTGTCGCGAGATTGTTTGGTTTTTTGCTTTATTCCATGGTGGCAGACTCCAGCAATAAAAGTCTTGGTTTCGCTTTGATATTGGGGTGCGCCATTCTCACTGTCACTGTCACGGTGAATTATGACGTATCATCCATCAATACCCACATCGCCAATGAAACGCGGGCAAAAACAAATGTTCTCCTCAATGACAAAACCAAATCATGTGTTGATGCTGTAAATCTGCTTTCGCGACACATTCACGATGATCAAGAATATCATGGGCTTCGACAATGGGCATTGCCACTTGACACCGGTCTTGGCTTTATAGAGTTCCCGGGGCTTGACGACAACCTGATACGCTCGTCGTTCGAGGGCCGACGAATATTCTTCCTTGGAGATTCAACAACTAAGAACTTGCACAATTGGCTCTTCAACCTGTTGAAAATTCATCACGAGTACCCATATGATAAATCTCATTTGTCAACTGTAAATTTGAGTGACGCCAACTCCTTTATTGTATCTGCGCGTGGATGTGCATTCAAACGAAGAAGCGGATCTCTGTCGTGCGACGAGGAGCAACGAAATATTACCCCTCCTAGTAATCTCGACATGAGAATAATTCATAATGAGTGCTCGAATAATACATTCATCTACAGTGCGATGAGGGATCACAAACCTGAAATCATTGTTGCAAACATTGGTCTGTGGTTGTTGCACTTCCAAGCAAAAGGACGAGACCAGGAAGGCTGTGTTGTCAAACACTGGATAAATTACGAGCATTGGCTTGAGCATACACTACAAATAGCTCAAGAAGTGGGTGCTAGAGCTCTCTTCTTCAAAACAACTAATACAATCTGTGGCGAGAAATATGCTGGTGCATATTCAAAGGCCAACAAACTGTATGCAATGATGGATACTGAAACATTGATCGATTGCTTCAATAATATCAAGTTTACACAAAAGATCAATGGGTTGCCTACATATGTTTCCTTAGCCGATGTAGACATTCACAACTATTGTGCAAACGCCACATTCAACAATCATGGCAGCGCACATCTCAATCAGCGCATGTATAATTTTGTTGAGTCAAATCGAAAGTCGACTTCTGTTGAACTGCATATATTGGATGACAACATAATCAAATCATGTGACTACACAGAAATAGGAGATGCTAGGCATTATCACCCACTGAATCTTGTTCGGATACGGCTGCTCGCTCATCTAATCTCATGCATTGAATGAATAATGTGACGAATAATGTACATAGTGCCTTTGACTGACGGTGTGTTCTGCAATAAATTTTGGTACCAATATCGCGTATTGTTGTATCATTTATCAAATACCTTCATGAGTCAATTTTTGTGTGGGAAACTGAAAAAATTCGTTGTACCCTGTCGGGAGAGTAAGTTTGTTTTTTTGCTTCATTCCATGGTGGCGGATTCCAGCACTAAAAGTCTCGCTTTCGCTTTGATATTGGGGTGCGCCATTCTCACTGTCACTGTCACGGTGAATTATGACGTATTTTCCATGAATGCCCACATCGCTAATGAAACGCGGGATAAATCAAATACTCTCCTCAATGACAAAACCAAATCATGTGTTGATACTGTAAATCTGCTTTCGCGACACATTCACGATCAACAAGAATATCATGGGCTTCGACAATGGGCATTGCCACTTGACACCGGTCTTGGCTTTATAGAGTTCCCGGGGCTTGACGACAACCTGATACGCTCGTCGTTCGAGGGCCGACGAATATTCTTCCTGGGAGATTCAACCACCAAGAACTTGCACAATTGGCTCTATAACCTGTTGAAAATTCATAACGAGTACCCATACGATAAATATCATTTGTCAACTATGAATTTGAGTGACGCCAACTCATTTATTGTATCTGAGCTTGGATGTGCATTCAAACGAAGAAGCGGATCTCTGTCGTGCGACGGGGAGCAACGAAATATTACCCCTCCTAGTGATCTCGACATGAGAATAATTCATAATGAGTGCTCGAATAATACATTCGTTTACAGTGCGATGAGAGATCACAAACCTGAAATAATTGTTGCAAACATTGGTCTGTGGTTGTTGCACTTCCAAGCAAAAGGACGAGACCAGGAAGGTTGTGTTGTCAAACAATGGATAAATTACGAGCATTGGCTTGAGCATACACTACAAGTAGCTCAAGAAGTGGGTGCTCGAGCTCTCTTCTTCAAAACAACTAATACAATCTGCAGCGATAAATATACTGGTGCATATTCAAAGGCCAACAAACTGTATGCAATGATGGATAATGTAACACTGATCGATTGCTTCAATAATATCAAATTTACACAAAAGATAAATGGGTTACCGACACACCAATTCTTGAGCGATGGGAATATTCACAACTATTGTGCAAACGCAACATTCAACAATCATGGCAGCGCACATCTCAATCAGCGCTTGCTCAACTTTGTTATGTCAAATCGAAAGACGACTTCTGTTGAACTGCATATCTTCGATGACAACATAATCAAATCATGCGCCTACACAGAAATAGGAGATGCAAGGCATTATCACCCACTGAATCTTGTTCGGATACGGCTACTTGCACACTTAATCTCATGCATTGAATGATCAGTCACTTATTGGTGGAACACTAAGCCTGATTTACGGAACGAACAGGGTTGTTGTTAGCATTTTCATTGATTATACGACTTGCTTAGTTATGCCGAGTTAACTTTTATAAAGATTTTTGATGCGTTTAAAGGAGGCGGGGACAACATCATCTAAATTCACATTTAGGTGTTATGGTAGGAGTTTTAAACTAAGCTGATATCACTGCACTGTTCTTACAATTGCTTCGTCTCCTTCGCTTAAAAATCCAAATTGATGAGCCTCACATTATTGCTCCTGGGAGATGTAACGTCTAAAGTAGTATTACTACTGGCGTGATTACACAAAACAGGATATATATGAAAGGATACCATAATCGAGTAGCCAGGAGAGACACAATTCTCCAAAGCGCGGCTGCGATACTACTTGCAACTGACGACCCAATAAATGAAGTGACAATGATCCATGCTGCATAACACGCAACAACTGCTCGCAAGGAAAGAAGATTTCTCCTTGAAATGAATTCAGCGCGGTCAACCCGTTCAACCAATGTTAGCTCGGCTTCTTGATCTCTCAGTATGGATCCTATTCCAACGGCATTGCCAAACGGGGCCCCGTTCGTACACTGGAAGGCTTTGCAGGACGTTCGAGTTCTCATGCAAGCCCAGCAAAAATCCACGCGACATTTCCCGCATCGAACATGATTACATCCTCCATCCTTGACTATTGGGCTTGCACAACCAGGGCAAGGACGTGTGTGTGAAAGCTTCCATTGCTGAGTGGCGGCTTCCGCTCCGACACCCGAGGACGTATCGCTTACAAGCTGCAACTCAGATGAGGCTTCAAGGTTAAAGTCTTTATGACAGCAGGGACAATTCACACCAATTGGACTCAACAGAACTTCCCTCGCCACAAGCGCAAGCATGACGCCAAGTGTGTGTGGTAAGATGGGAAGCAACAGAGAGGGAATCAATGCTGATGCCATCTGAAGGATGACAGATGTTAGTCCACCGTTGGATATTGAAGATTCGCTTGCAGAACAATACAAGTAATAAACCACGTATAATAAAACGGTTGCTATTGCTGAAGGAGTTCCAGTCAATTTAAGAAGACGTTCGGCAATGGCTTCTCTTTCGTCATTTATCTGGGCAAGGCACTCGGGAGTGACAAAACCGCCCCCTCGATTGCTGTTGTGTGCGTCTGATTGATTATTGGTACCACTGCAATGTGGGCATGGTCGAAAGTCCCTCATTGATCGTAGCATCTCGTCCCTTACTTTGTTGTCCCAGCGCTCCAGCACAGAAAGAGCTTGAATGTCGATGTCATTCCTTTCATTTCCTGAATCAGCAACTATTCCCTTACTTTTATTTCGACTTGATGACCGGCCGTTTATTGCTGGTATGATGTCTTTTATTGACGTATTTTTAGTTGCGCTCCTGCTTAGGTCATGTCGTTGGTTATCCAATGCCACCGCTGCATCCTCTACTCGAAGTAGTCGTGGACAACAAGGACATTTTAATGGCCCAGAATGATTGGAATCAGATATGAGCGATGATGCGTATTCTTGCAAGCATTGCTATAAAAGGGGGTTGGCGACAACTGGAGATGACGAGGAAAAAACAAGCCTAAGACAATTTCCTCTCACCCTGCAGACTGCATGTTTACAAGACTTTGTGACATACCAGTCAGTCTCAGAGCCAGGTTTTTCAAGACAGACCGGGCAAACAAAGGGCTTAACGTGGCTTTTGAATTGTAATTTGATACACCTCCAAGCGTCCCCAAGAACGAAGTTGTCTGGACCGTCGAGACGTCCGGCGAAAGTTTTCCACTGAAAAAATAAATAAATCATATTATGAGATATGATCAACCGAATTTCTAGGAACACTAACGATAACGACTAACACACGACTTACGTTGTCACTCCCTGCCGTCATGGAAGCCGAGTTGAGGAGAGCGCGATACTTGTCTCTCCCTGGGGAAGAAGGTGAATTCATGTTTTATTTCGTTTGATTGTCTACTTGTCTGGGCTCGTCACTCGTTCTGATGTGTACCTAGTAGTCATCAGGGACAGGGACAGCGGTTCTGCGGTCGACGTGATGATGGTGGTCTCAGGTGGTCTCCATCACAGAACTCATATCTCCACCCTCAACGAAAAGAAGGTAACTACCAGGTAATGCCTCAGACGGCAGTAGCGGTCGACTTGCTAGCAAGTGCACGGTGCACAGTAGCCATGCCTATTGCAGCCTATTAATTGCCTTCTGTTGCTGTTGCAGTTGCAGGATGCAGGAGATAGGTACAGATTGGCAACAGGCAACAGGCAACAGGCAACAGGCAACAGCAACAGAAAGTGGAGACAGAGTGTCGGAAGAGAAGAGGAAGAAGGAGGAGACAGACGAAGAGGCGCAAAGGCAAAGGGCGAAAATCCAAAATCCATCCGAAAACGAACCAAAAACCAAGAAACTGGTTCGAATGTACAGTAGTTCATTTCCCACCACGAAGAAAGTAAAATAAAAAATAAGTACCATGGTTGACCATGGCACACATTGTCTCAGTTCACATTTCCCCCCATGAACTTCTCCAGATGTCATCATATTGCTAAATGCTGACGTTTAAGTAAAAGAGGGAGGACAATTTCCAGAGATAGAGAGTATACAGACCCACTCCATGCATCATCTGCAATTATCAGATCAGTTATCATTATGTATCATTGTAAATATGTTTAGCTCATAGGTGGCAGATCTCCGTGTGTGTAAGATCCACTGTCACCGAATTGGTCATTTTCATATATTTCAGAACCATCATGTTCGACCAGTTCATCAAGGTTTTCATCAGAATAACTAGTGCCACCTCTTGACGACTCTGCAGACTCACTCTCCCCCTGACTGCCAGATTCGGCTACACTGTTAGAAGCAGACCCACTGTTGTATGAACTATTGTATGATTGGCTTTGAGAACCGGCAGTTCCAGATGAATTTGACTGTTGCTGTGATCCAGTGCTCTCAGAGCCTTCCCAGCTAGAGCCACCAGAGCTCTGGTGGAACTGCTCTTGGCTTTGAGAGTCGCCATACATTGGATCTGGTATCTGATTAGCATAATCTAACCCAGTGCCGTAGTATGGATCAAAATGATGATTGGAAGGAAAGTGATTCTGTTCCGGTTGATGGGTGTAGTCGTTGCTTTGGATATTGGCGTCATTTGGACCCAGCGGGTCGAACGCAGGAGCTGGAGAATTTTCTTTGTAACCCCGTGCTTCGTTTTGGGCATGCGGATCATAAATAGGATCCGCGTGACCATTAAAATTCATTCCCTCGCTTATAGACACATTGGCATTAAAGGAATTGTAATTGTTGGGGTCGTCTTTGCTGTACGTCTTGCATGTGACCTTCGACGACCAAGAAACGTTGTTTTGCTTTGGGTTGATAAACTTTGATTTCCTGAGAGCTGACTTAGCTGCTCCTTCACCACCTTCGACTGGGACTCCGCCTGGTGCCCAGTGCCGGATTTGACCAAACGCCCTATGGCAGATGTCTTCTCTGCCCTTCATCAATTCTTCGGCATCTCTCGTCAAATCATAAAATGAATGCGAACGGTGTGGATCACTCCAGCCCAACAAACTCTCATCGACATCATCAATATTCACTGCCAACAATGGATGAGCAAAACGATTACTGTTCACTTGAGGGGCATACGATGATATTGCTTCTACTTGGCTAAAAGGGATGCCCTGAACATTTCCTACCGACTAACAGCGAGATTAAACAGTTTAGTGACTAGCGTGCCAAAGATTACAAAAAGTAAAATATGCTTACCTTGTGTGAGGTACCAAATAGATGTATGATTGATTTCAGTATTCGGTGCAATAAGAACAATCCAAATAGTGCTAACACTCCTACGCTGACCCAACCGTATATTTTAGTTAGGTGCATTTGCTCAGATGTCATCCACTTTGCACCAGAAGGAGGAATAGCTGGGAAAGAAAAGTGGTGTCCGGGCCCAATGAATTGATTGCAGAAATAATAGGAACGCATTCCAGGCTCGATAACAGCTGTTGACTCCTGTCCCTCGCCATCGGTGATAATCCAGTTCCCGTAATATGCGGAGTGCGAAATATTTTCCGAGCAGAGGTTATCAAAAGGGAACCCCGAATACCAATATGATGAAACTACTCCCATGGCGGCAATTGCGGAAGACATCAGGTATATTCGACTGAACATGGCGACGTATGGCCCTAACATTGGCGCAGGTTTCCAAGTTCGCATTAGACTGAACTTATCAACGTAAAAACTCACAAAGAGGGTGGTTGCGCATAGGAAGAATGCACCGGGATAAATGGCACAATAATAAAAGGTAAGGAACAACGTTTTGGACATGTTGGTGTAGCGTTCAGCAATGCTGTATTCGGTCCCACTCATAAGAAGATTCATTCGTTCTTGACTTCGAGCACGAGGTGCAAGGAAATGCCGATTGAAGTTACTCACAGGATCAGCCAGCTGCAAAACGTTAGACGTGACAAGATCAGCAAAGAAGATGATGTACACGGATTGCAAAAGATGCTCTGGTCCATCGGTAATTGTGGATGTGAAGGGTGTAATGATGGTGATTACAATGGCGGTGATAACCCAGCGGAATATTGCAATCTTGATGTAGAGGGATATCTGTTTCCCAGCCTCGGATGCGTGGGCCTCAAAATGAGTAATACCCTTGGCAATCAGTGGAAAAATTGCGTTTGCAACTGATATTGCCAACGCCGCATACATAATACCATTCAGACGGCAGAAGTACACTATTACCGCAACAGCTACGATGATCGCGAGGCTTATTGTTGTTGAGAAAGTAAGCTGTTTGATTTTTGTACACAAAGTCACGTCGAGGTCCATCCATCTTATGGCGCTGGGTTCTTCTGCCTCGCGCACAAGTAGAACGTGTTCGCCGCGGAAAAGTAAGTTAGGATTGATTCTATGCGTGTTGTTTCGCATCGCTGTCATGGCACCTACTGTCATTCCGGACAGCACCTGGCGCTGGGTGGCCTCTGTTTCGAAGGTGCAAAATACTCGAGTTGCCCGATATTCTTGCTGCACAAGTCCTTGAATTCGGGTATTGAGTACAGTCAATCGATCTACCAGCTCCGGAACGCCAGACGACAGTATTGATTGAATTCTGCCGAGAAAAAGCCTACCGTGTTCAATCTTTGCGGCACGCTGTGATAAAGTCAGCGTGCTGAGATTCACATCATCGTCAATCATCTCTTCAATGTCAGATAGTACGTCTCGCCGCTCTGCCAATGCCTTAACTAGTAAATCATTGTCGATTGTCACGGTGCAACATGTTAAATGGCCTCCAAATCTACTTTCGAAGAATTCCTTCCACTCTTCTGGCTCAGTAGCATCGGCAGGTGGATTGAACACCTCAATAGAGTAATCTTGTGCCGTTTGTTCTCGCTCGTCATATGTGATTTGTTTTCGTCGTTGATACAGTGAAAGTGCCCCAAACGAGAGTATAATAAATCCCAAGCTTGCCATGTTCATTATTCCAACTCGAAATGGTGCTCCGTCACAGGCATTTTTTAGCGCAAAAACAAGCGTTTGCAATTCACCATCAGGCGTAACAGTGGCCGTGCCGGCAATCCGACTTCGAGAGTAGTAAAATTTACTAATGTTGCACGTGGGGCATGGCACCCACACATGTTCCGTGCAAATAGCACTTCCCTTCAAAAGATAATCAACACCAGGCTGACTGTTGGAATACGCATCACTTGCATAGTACAATATGTTTGGTAAATTGATACAACCCGCAATGAGTGTTATAAATGCCACAACACGAAGTGATGAGAAGTATAACCCCACACCTATACCAAAATCACCAAATTGAGACAGGGGAGTGAAGAGTGGGGAGTATAGCCTCGTGGGTAAATTGAATTCGCCTGGTTTGGCACGGTCCAAGTTTCCCTTGTGCGCTAATCGCTGCTGCTTCTTCCGCCCGCCCTTATTCCAACCTCCCACTTTTTCGTACTTTGGTTTGGAAGTGTACAACCAATCATCGACATCACTCTCATCGTTGCTAACTGCATCATCTCCCGCATCGGTGCTCGTATCGTCATTTTCATAAACTGGTATATTATTGGAGCGACGATTATTTTGTCTCCCACGACCACTTCTATTGTTTGTGGGGGATGATGATGACGATGATGATGATAATGCTCTATTAGGTATGCTCCCATCCGCATTTTTCACAATAAAACGTGGCAAAATAGAGTGTTCAAAATACGCCCATGCGCTTTGCAATCCTTTCCCCTGTTGATCCCAGTGCTTCTTCTTCCCCTTGGGTTGATACCATGAATATTGTTGCAACCATAATGCAATCCTTCGACCTCGTGTCATTTCGTATGGGGGATCGTTGAGGAAGGGTGAATCCATGTATCTGTGCAACGATCGTTGGTTCATTAACGGTGGTCTTCCACTAACAATAGGTTCATCTTCTTCTTTTTCTTTTTCCTCTTCTTCTTCGTCTTCTTCCGAAAAGTGTGAGGAATCTCGAGTGGACGCGCTGCTCCCAGTCCTATCGGAACTGTAGTTGGAACTGTCGTAGCTCTGATTAAACTCATTGTAATTATTGTCTGCGGCCGCTGCAGCCGCAGTAACTGCCCTTTTATCAATTTCCGATTGTTGTTTCGTCCTTTCTAGCTCTAGCTTCAATTGCTGCTCCCGTTCTTCGAGATGTTGCAACTCCATATCCCGCGTCGCACGTTCTTCCACCAGCTTAAGCAACGCCAACTTGGCAGCCTCCTCGACCAGCTCCTTATTCCGCCCCTCTTCCTCGGCTCTCGCTGCGGCTTCTAATTGAAGTTGTGTGGCACGCTCCCGTTCCTCCTCGACCCGTGCTAATTCATTGTCCAGTTCGGCGACTCTATCGGCACAATCTTTTTCCATCATTTCAAGTACCGTACGCAATGCCTCCTCCTGTGCCATTCTGGCCTCCTCGGCATCTTGTTCCGACTTGGATTTGTATTCCACGAGTTTCTCCTCGGACACCTGCGCCAGTAGTGACATGGACTCTTGATGTGCCCGCACCAGTTCGGAGCGATCATTCTTCATCTCGCGTATTTGCAGTCGTAGATTGCTAACTTCATCGAGCAGTCGATCATTCTCGGCGGTATATTTCGTGAGGCGAGTTTGTGATTCTCGTATTTTACTCTCATATTTGGACCGTTCGTTAACGATGACCGACGCGACGGCTTCCTTTACCACCCGTTCGCGATCGGAGGAGGAGCCCGCGGATCCGCGGGAAGAGTTGCTCGAATAGTATTTGTGCTCCATGGATGATGATGATGATGATGATGGTGATGATGATTGAATCTCTGTTTTGGAACGCGACAATAAGGTACTAACTTCTCTCTAGCGTTACTTTAGCGAGATGGTGATGGAAGTGCTAGTGGTGGCCGGTGGAAGTGGAAGTGTCTAATATCATCTATTAATTGCTGTATCTAGATACTGTCACCGCCATCGTGTCTCTGTTCTCTCTTTTGCGGAAGCAAGGAGTCGGGTGCGGCCGGCCGGGGCTGATGGTCGTTTATTTGGAAAGAGTGTCGATTCGTCTGGCATTCGATCGACGAAATCCCAAGTAAAAGTACGATTCTGTACGATTCGTATCGGATATCCGGACAATCCGGATATCGTGTCTCATATCGTATCTCGTATCGTATCCTCTCTAGAGGTAACTTCAAAAATCAGCGAAAATAACTGAAAATAATCTAAAATCTCTCGATATCCAAAAACAACAGCGCCAAGGCCAAGCAAGGTCAAGAGGAGAGCGAGGACCAACATCAAACGAAACAATTAATGGAGGCAAAAAATGGCGGCGCACTCCTCAATCATTCTCCATGGTATTTCTACGTTGGCGATATTCATGTTTCTTACTGGCCAGATGATACCATGGTCGGATGCGTTTTCTCCAATAGCAGGTTTGTCGCCTGCTTCCTTTAGTGGCAAATACAGATACGCTGCGAACAATGGCAGCAACAGCCAATCATTATTTGTTTCACGCATCAATTATACATCGGCTTCTCAAGCTGTAAGGCTTCGAAAGAATCGCTCGCGAATTGCCGCATTGTCCATCAATGCGGATGATGGCCGAGACGACGGTTGCTGCCACCCCATCGAAATCGTCACTGGAAATGGAAACAATGACGGACTTGAAAAAAACAAGTCACCACCTCCTCCTTCGCCGCAGTCAACATCAACACTTAGTAAACCCTCGTTTCCTCTCGTGCTATGGCGATTCACCAGACCACACACTATTATTGGCTCGGCCATTGCAATTCCATCCATATTCCTCCTCGCGGCCCCAACATACCAATCTTTCTTTACAATGCGCAGCTTCGTTTCCCTCATCTATGCCGCGGTGCCGTCGCTATTCATGAATTTATACATTACGGGTCTGAATCAAATTACGGATGTGGAAATTGACAAAATCAATGTGAGTCAATATATCTCTTGATCTGTTTTTATGGAAATTCGTAATTCATCTCCTGATGTATATTCCATTTATTATAGAAACCAGAGTTGCCCATGGCAAAAGGAGATTTGAGTTACTCAACAGCTTGCATTGTAGTACTGGTAGCACTGGCAATTTCGTTGACAATGAGTGTGATACATCCCATCTTCAGCTCGAAAGGACTACAGTTGGCACTGTGGGGGTCATGCCTCCTGGGAACTTTATATTCACTTCCTCCATTCCGTATGAAGAAACATCCTTTACTTGCTGCATTTTGCATTGTTGCCGTGAGAGGCACAATCATCAATGCTGGATTCTACAGCCATGCCGTAGCAACGGCCTACGATTCCGTGCCACAGATTTCAGGAGTGTTGGGCTGTCTCTTGCATGACTGGAAATGTGCATTCTCAAGTCTATTTTTTGCTATATTTGGAATAGTCATTGCTCTCATGAAGGATGTTCCAGATATAGACGGAGATAGGACGTTTAATATTCGATCATTCACAGTGAGAATGGGGCAGAAGCGCATCTTCGGCGCTGCAAAAAGTTTATTAGCCTTGTTGTTTGGTGTCGTTGGGGGGGCACTGATGAAGTGGACAACAATGGCACATGACCCGGCCGTGGCAGTTCGAAGAGGGGTGGTTGGATTGAGCTGTTGGTTGGCCGGCTGGTGGGTGAATAAGGCAGCCGTGGCAGTCGATGCGGAGGACAGTGAGGGAGTGTACAATTACTACATGAAACTGTGGAATCTGTTTTATCTTTCCTATTTCGCGCTGCCTTTTGTCAGTTAGACGATTATTATGAAAAATATTTGGTTATGGCGTCACAATATTATGTGGCGTTTGATCCACAGCAACCAACTCTGACGGAACCCATTCTAATACATCATCCTCGGCTACTAATCTAGATGTAACAATACATCGCATTATTCGCCACATCGTATAGTAATGAATAATTACAGTAGGATAAACATTGCGATCTTTAAAGTGAATCGACAGAAAAACAGAGATGTCTTCATCGAATGATGAGATTCAGCATATTATGGCCGACATTCAATTAGGCTTCTTTTCGGTCACTAGCATCGAAAAAATGTTAGTGTGGAGAATAGCTTCTGGAAAAATATGTGACTCTTTGATCATGTTCTTTTTCCGCGATTGATTGGGTGCGTAGAACATTGAACTTCTTCTTCACACTGCACATGACCTAAGCTTGGGGTAAGCTCATGGAAGCAGAGTTCTCAAGGTTAGACGCAACAGCACGGATTTCAGCTCGAGCCGCCAAGTCGGCCAACAGTGCATCATACTTTTCACTTGCCCCAGCCTTCGCACCATTCTCCTCTGTCAGCTTGCACTGGTAACCCATGTGACTCGTATTGTTATTCTTACTCTTCTTGTGCAGGTCTTCGTCGGCGCCGCATCGTCCACATGTAGTGAAGAGACACTTATAACCAAATCCAAATTCACCGTGTTCAGCACGTTGTCGACCGCAACGGCTACATATCTTTCGATATGTGAGGCCCTTTGGGAGCTTGTTCTTGAGCTGAGCAGAGACGAGTGCGTTAGAAATGTTCTCTGGAACATGCACTGTGACTGTGGACGATGACGGTGGCTGGACAACCCTGGGAGGTTGTTGGGGTTGGCAGTATCGTGAAAATTGTGGCCGAATAGTTTGTGGTTGCGACATAACGTGAGAGAAGTCTTGTTGACCACCAGGCGTAGCACGATAGGTGTCATTCGGGGGCGCACTCGGCCAGCTATGCTGGTGACTGCCTTGGTGCTGATACGCATGATGGTGAGCTTGGTCGTCGTACGGAGAATTACGACGATGACACTGCTCGTAATTATAGGCTTGTGGGGCCTCGTGGTGATTACGCTGACTCTGATGCTCGTAATTATTGAGTTGTTGCTCTTGCTGCTGCTCTGCCATGAACTTTTTACGGGGTAAGGCCATTCGCGGATCTTTCCCATCCATGCTGGAATGACGTCTCTTGTGACCCCCACCTTCCGTTTCTGCATCATTCGCCTCATCATCGTTGGTCACAACCTTCTTGTACATCGACATATGAGTCCCTCCTTCGATACTTTGGTCAACAGTCTGTCGATTCGTGGCTTCGTTGTTTGCTGCAGCGTTCAATGTATCCAAGGCAGAAGATGCAAGTGTAGCCAAAAAGTCCAACTTTTTCTCGCTTGAACTTACTGACGTCAAAAACGAAGCTTTGGTTGCAGCGGCCATTACCGAAGCTTGATGGCCATTACAACCTTCCTTCGAGGAGAATTTTTCGTCAAGGGTTTCCATTGCTGGCATGCTGGGCGGACGGTTTGTCTCCTCGGAACTTACAACGCGTAGGGATTGACCTGGTGACATCTCAAGAGATGAGGATCCACTAACGCCACCGCCCTCATCACCAATCATTGAGCTGTGCGATCTCTTCTCTCCAGAATCAGAAGGAACTGAGATGGCAACCGAGGTTTGACCCAGACCATTCCGATTTGACTGATCTTCGCCTTCTTGCCTGTTGCCGCAATTTTCGCACTTGCATTGACTGCCACACTTGAAACTATTGCTGAAACACTCGCAGTATTTTTTAAGGCATTTAGACTTGCGGCACTTGCACCCGATGCGATGAACCTTGGCTGACAACACTTGCATTCCCAAACCGGCATGTCCTCCTTCAATGCTGTGACGTGCAATGGAAGGAGCAAGATCAGGATGGAGGTGTACAGAATGCTTAACCGGCATGAGATCTCTTCCATGGACTTGATGATGATTCGATAATTGATACGACGGAATACTTCCTGAGTGACTGCGACTAACTTCTCCTGGCATTCCACTTGTGGGCATGGAATTTCCTGGATATGATGGGCGAGGATACCCATGTTGACCCTCATTCCGATAAACCAAGCTTCGCATGGAAGGAGGGTGGGGGAGATAATAATTATCCATTGCCACAGAGCGTGGCTCATAGTTGCGATTGAAGTCGCCGCCGACGCAGTGTCTACGGTCCATCTCCCAAGACCTATTATATTCAATCTTTGATGCAGCGGCCTGGGGATGAGAAGAGTAGCGTTGACCATGATCCTCCACTTGGTAGCGAGGAATGCTATTTCCAATCAGGTTTGGCTCTGCTTGTTTGTTTTCCGGCAAGATTGAGGACGATGATCCTCCACCAATTTCATTTCCTCGCGACGGCTCATTTTGGTCGTCGTTTTTATTTACGATTTCAGCGACTTGTGTTTCGGTAGAGTTTGTAACCTCGTGTGATTCTTCGTGGGAGACATCCATTTGAGTACTATCTTCTTGTCTATTGATCGGTTGATTATGTGCTGAAGCATCATTGAAGGAATCAATTTCCCTCTTGATACTTCGGCCCATTAGAGTAGCTTTCTCGACCTCATCCTTTTCATCGGCCTTGGTAGTATCGCCGCTTTTTGATGGCGTAAGTACCTTCTCATCGGACTCGGTAGTATTATCGTCATCTCCTTTCTCGGTATCTGTATTCTTTGTTTCATCATGAGAAGTCAAGGACGATGGACGATCGAGCGATCGGAATTGATACTCTGGACGCACTCTCGGATCAAGCCTCTGCGGTTGGCGTGAATACTCTCCATAATCGCCGTATCCTCCCAGAGGATGATATCCCGTTGGACGACTAGAGTCAAAACTAGCGTTCTCTCGAAATTGCGGTGGTCTGTACACTACCGCAATCGAGGACGCCGAAGGCATGACAGTTGATTCTGAGACAAGTCCGTCTGCTTTCCCGCCGCCACCTCTTTCTTGACTACCAACGCCAACAATTCCTTGTTCGATGCTGTCAGCCAAAAATTTATTCTCAAACGCGTCCGGATTGCGAATTAGTACCTGCCGCCGTGAAATGGCGATGGAACCCATTTCACCCTTGGCCAATTCAGCCTCGGTGTTGTGACAGTTATCACAGACGCACAGATGGGATGAGCACACGGTGGATGCCGCAAAACACTGGCAGTAGAGCTTGAGGCAACGAGTTTTGCGACAGGAACATCCCTTGCCTGAGGTCGTACGTCGTAGTGCTACAGGTTGTAGTGCCCTGACGTTATCGTCAGCAACGCTGCTCTTTGTAGTTGTCTTCTCCGTGCCAGGAGGAGGCAATAATTGTGGCTGCGTTGCTTGTAGCTGGGGTGGAGCTGGATGCCCTGCTGATCGAGGATGCATGTGCTGTGGCGGAGGTGGTTGGCGGAGGTCATGATGAGACAATGATGATGTGTGTGGGTCGGAAGGGCGAGGACGGAAAGAATCTGATCTGTTTATATATGACTGATGGTCTTCATGGGGATGATAGTAATTACCTCCTCTTCCAACATGGCTATCGCTACTCCGACAGTAATTGTTACTTGTGGTTGGATGATCTATGTGATGATCTCGAGGGTGCCGTTGTTGATGCGACTGGTGGTAGGGATGGCGACGATCCATGAACTGTTGTGGTGGTGGTGCTCTACCACCATGATGGGCATATCCTGGATCTTGATGAACAACATGGTATCTCGATGGTTGAGGAGGTAACGATCGACGATGATAACGATAATCATCGTGTTCGTGTGCTGGAGGTGGATGAGTGTGGTGTTTCACTACTCCAGCACTTGCTCCGTGCGCAGTATCAGGGTGATGGTAGCCATGTCGAGTTGATGATCCTGTAGCCGCTGTTGCATCTGAATGCAATCTTGCCCGAGATCCTTCAGCAACAACACCAGCACCGCTGGGAGGGTAATTAAACTGTTGCTGATGAGATCGAATGGGACGAAACTGATGCAGAGGTGCGGCGTGAGCCCCCCTTCGCGAATGGGGATGACTTGAAATATGCATGCCGCCTCTGGCGTAATTCACATTGCTGGTATTATCCTGATGGACCAGCGGATGCCACGTGTGCGGTAGGGAGATGGGTTTTCCTTCACTATCAAGAGACCAAGTGGCAGCAACGACATCATCCTCTTCGAATGTTGTAGAAGATGCAACGGTCACTGAAGGCGCAGGAGGGGGGGGCGAAGAGGCTGAGTCGTACGATTGTCCATCGCGCTGCTCTTGCTGATGTAGTCGCTGTTCAGCGGGTGCGAGAGGAGTTGTCTCCATCTCCACCCCCGCTCCCCCCGCCGAGGCCGATGCAACGGTTGAACCAGCTGCTGAGGACTCTCCAACATCCTCCCGCCCATCATTATCAATCTGAGGTTTACAATTCTCCGCAAAGGATACGTCCTCCCCTTTATCGGAAGCGGAATCGACGGCAGGATCTTCTTTGATCTTGTTGGAAACATCGAGCGATGGCGTGGCGCTTCCGTCGTCGTCATGGATGCTGGCGCTGCTCCTCATGGCTAATTATTCTTTGTAGTTGGTTTCAAGGAATCATACAATTGAAATGTTGAACTGGATCCGTTGAGTATTGGGAACCAATTACTTAGAATCGCACTAGCACCATGATTATTTGATCCCAAGCAAGCTTCGTTGTTATGATTTTTGATTTCATTTCATTATTTTGTGGAAACGAAACATGGTGTGGCGGCACGCGCATTCACCCACGCTGAAAGAAGCAGCGGAGGCTGTTGTTGTTATTTTGTTGTTGTTGCTGCCTGTTGAGAAAATAGGCGAAGAAGACACAGGACCCGCCGTTTGTTTGCTGTTTGTTCTCTTCTCTCTCTTCTCTCTCAATCTCTTCTCTCTCTTCTTTTTGATTTGAATTTGAATGCAAAATAATACTTAATTCCGCCGTACAAAACAAATCAAATGAAAGAAAGAAGAAAGAAGGAAAAGGGATCCAAAATTCTTGCTTTTTATTGCATAATCAAACGACATGTCACATGTCTCTCTCTACCTCTAGAGAGTCTAGTTCGTAGAGGCTAGAGAGAGGAAACTGAAAAATATTCAATACTATTTTTTCTGTCAAACTGAATCTGGTCATATTATTATTATTATGTTGGTGAATGAGGTAACATAATATTATTTGCCCACCTAGAGAGAGAGATCCTCACCACCCTACTCCCCTGATATAGCACCTTGTGTGAAAAATGAGCACTAACTCATCAAATCTACAAGTTTTGAAGCAGAGAATACATACTCAAATTTGTTTCTTCTCAAGATCTTTGATTTATACAGGAGGCAGGAGAGGTAAAATATATATTGAAGAACTCATGGAGTTAATTCCACAATGCTAAAGATGTATGAGGACACAGCACACAACCCACAACCCAATACACAACCCCATAACCACCACATAAAACTCAGAGGCAAAACATGATCAGTCACAATTATAATAATGAACAATTGACATTGGCAATCTCTTCTTTCTTGGTACTAGCAATGCAGTCCATATTGAGGGGACTAACATTGATGACTGTGGTTGTAGCTGTGATTTGTATTCCCAAAGGCCCTGTGGTCATGCATTTTGACTTTATGATATTCCTTGCTCATGCGTTTCTAAGATGATTGTGTGTTGTGTGGAGCTCATTCTGAATTGATTTCCATATGTGATGCCTAGTTGCCTAGTAAAAGGTCTATGTTAGTAGTGGTATCATGTGCTGCCACAGAAGTCCCCACCTCTGCATCAAAGAAAAAACTATGGGACTAGAGAGAAAGAGAGTATGGAATGGATGAACATATGACAGTGTGGTATCCGGATAAAGGGTTGATTGTCAATTGGTTGGTCTGCACTTTGCACAGGATCAAGAGCTGTCACACTGGTTGTTGCTTGAATAGAGGTGTGATAAAAATATGGTGTTGAAACAAGGATTTGTTTGTCATACTGGCCTGGTGTGTGTAGCTGGTTCGACATGATGTTGTTTTTGGAAAGTATATTATGAAATTAATAATAGTCAATAGTCATCCAACTGAAATAGATTACATTTAAAGAGAAACTTATAACTTTATCAAACCTTGTTTTGCTTCTAATATTGAATTCATGTTGTAATGGTGTCATAGCGATTGCTCCCACTTTCCATGCCATTCTTGTCTTGGACTATATTTCATTCTCTCATTGCTAGATGAACATCTCCCTCCCAATCAACTCTACTCTCGTTTGGGAGGTAGAGCTGCCTTTTATCAAAAATACAAACACCAGACACACCCCAACAATAAAATAATGTTGCTCAATAAATAATGGTCATAGCGAAAACAATGTGCCCTCTGTCGCCACTGAACAATCTTTACTTTTTAATTGCAAAACTCTCTGTAAACTCCCTCGCCCTACGCAATGCCTCTTGCTCGTCACTTTTCCAAATCTCCGCAACGGCATTATCCAACGGATCATCCGGATTGGGCGCCGAAAGCAGCGCTTGGATACTCAGTAATACGGTCCGAATTTGCAATGCCGGGCTCCATTTATCCTTTAGTATATCAAGACAGATCCTCCCCAGCTTGTCTACATTGGGGTGATAGATTTTGGTCAAGAATCGCACCTTGGGGGGTGCCATGGGATAATCCGCGGGTAGGAATAATTCTAGCTGGAAGACGCCGCGTTCGTAGGGCGAATCGCTGGGGCCCTCGACTGAGACCGCGAAATAACGTAAATTGTCAGAGTAGGGAGTGGCGGATATGCCGGTGACGGGTTCGGCAATGAGACGTTGGGTTTCCTTCACGATTCGTCGGGGAAGGAGTGATGCGGGAGACGCCATGATTAGTAGTGTATGTATTCGTAGTGATTAATGGGACGTAATACCGCACTTGAATAAGTAATTCTTTGGCGCCCACCTTTCTCCAATAAATCAAGGGCCGCGCTCAATTCAAGTCAAGTCAAGTGGAATTAATGCAGCGGAACAAGACACACGTTCGTTGGGCGTTGGGTGATTGACCACAAAATAATAGAACTCGGCGGACGATGGGAAATGAGTGTTGCTGTTGCTGTTGCTGTCGTGCATGCTCGGTGATGATGATGAGTAGCTGGTTGGTAACTTCCACGTGGATTTTGGAAGGCCCAAGTCCAAACGCCGAAGTCCTAAGTCCACAAAGTCCAAGCAAGCCAAAAACCACCATTCGTCATTTCATAATAATACCATTTCATGGTCACTGATCATGACATCGTCTAAATCCTCCTTCTCCGTCTTCAAGGAAGTCGATGAAAGCGTGGCGAAACCAATCCTCGGATCCGACGGTGCGGCGCGATGGCAGGAATTCAAGGTCAGGAACTCCAAACTGCTCGCGCTCGGCAGTGGTACTGGTGGCAGCGGCAGCGTCGCACCCGCGCTACCATTGAAGAAACTCGATCGGGTGGCGCTCGGAACGACAAGCATCCATGACGAACGGGCGAATGAAATTAAAATACGCAAGGAGGCAGGAGATAGGGAGCTGGGGGCGGGATATACCACCTTCAAGCGAAAAACGAACATGGAAGAAATTGCAGAACGCAAGCGAAAGAAGCTTGTGATGGAGAGGGTGCGACCGGATGATGTGCCGTACTTCTTGGAGGCCACGACATTTGAGGGATATAAATTCGATTATGTCTTCACGACAAGGGATACTAGGGGTACTGGCTATTATTGGGATGGGATGGATTCACTTAAAAAGGAGTTGGGACAAGACACTGTAACCTCATCTCCAGGCACGGACATTCACACAACAACATCAGTCGACAATGAAATTGCTAACAATATTGATGCAACAACTGCTATTGCTGAAGCTGCTGACTCTACTACCATGACATCAAAAAAGGATGCGAAGGATCCAAGTAAAGTAAAAAAGAAGAAAAAGAAACATCTTGATCGCAGCACAATAATCGCACCGGAAGATTTTATCGATGAATTTAATCCAATGGATCAAGTGGCACAGGCCATACAACGACGAAGTCAGGCAATATCTGCTCCTCCTTCGAGTTTCATGAGTGTTGGTAATGACAATAGTAATATTGCAAATAATACAATGGCGGCTGATGCAGCGGCACTAGGCGTAGATACAAGGTTATTGCATCTGACATCGTCATCGATAGTAGTATCGCCAACAACGATGGCGTCTCAATCATTAGAACCTGGACTTATCACGGCTGGTTGGGAAACAGCGTTGGATCCAGTATCGGGGAAACCATTTTATTTTCGACGTGATACGAATGAGTGCAGATGGGACAAGCCATCTATGTCCGCGAGTGAACAAACGCAACAACAAGAGCTTCCCGATGGATGGAAGTCGGCAGTGGATGCAGGTAGTGGCAAAACCTACTTTTATCACACGACTGGAAAAACATCATGGGAGAAACCCACATGAACTTCGATGTCCACTGCCATTAATTCCATTACATGTGCTGGAGCTGCTTACTTAACTGAAAGCATACCTAATATTTTGGAACAAAAGTCATTCGTTCCACCACTTTCTCGACAACATCACTCGGGCGCATACTCTGCGTGAAACAATCCGCAATGTCTCCAGTCTCGTCATGGAAGTAAACAACAATCGAGTGATCAACGAGGTAATCGCCATCTTCAGTCTCGTCCGCCTTGCTCATGTACACTCGATATTTTTTTGCCATTGCCTGCACCTGTTGTGGAGCTCCAGTAAGGAAGACGTAGCTGGGATGGAAATCTTTTGCATAGTCGCGCAGCGCCTTCAACGAGTCTCGGGCGGGATCAATGCTAACAAAGATGGGCTGTATGTTTTTGTGCAATTCCGGATGGTCCTTCTTCAGAGTGTCCATGACCTTGCCAATTTTGACCATTTCGGATGGACAAATGTCCGGACATCGCGCGAAACCAAAGTACAGGAGTGTCCACTTCCCCTCGAAAGATTTGTTGGTTACAAGGTTGCCATCGAGATCAACGAGTGACCATGGACCACCAATGGCAGGTTTTCCGGCTGTAATTGTGGATAAAATAGAAAGTGGGTTTGTAAGATGAATATCAGTAGAAAAACAGTGAACAGATCGTCAGTCTCATCGTATCTAGCTGAACGACATTCCGGTCTTTGTCTACTCTAGACACACAAATCAGCTAATCACTCTAGAAAATGAGACGTTCTCTCAATGATGGGATGGGGGATGGCGGACAACGTACCTCCCCCGAACGCATCTTCTTTCGGAAACCAACCCCATTCGGTTCGAACATATTTTCTTCGTGCAAGAAGTTCAGGGTTGGGACTCCATCCTAACTCACTTGATACCTTGTTTCGAAAATATTTTTTAATTGATATCAAGGTTGTCAAAGCAGGGAATGCGTGCAGAGGTGGTTACTTCTGAATTAGTTTTCTGAAATATAACACAAGCTGAAACTGTTGACATTCATCAAACTCACAATTTTACCCATGGCATTCTCCAATCTCCTCTCGCGTTCAATTTTATAGTATGCCACAGCACACGCCGCCACAACTGACACAAGTCCCAACGCTGGCCATGTGACCGGACCACGAGTCGAAAAGTTGATGTTGGTGGCACCTAATCCCTCTGGATCTCCAGTCCCAGCCCTAGTTTTGGTGTATTTGGTGGAGGACGATGAAGTAGTGGCGGTGGTGGTGGATGGACTAGTACCACCACCAGCAGCAGCAGAAGAAGAAGAAGAAGTCGATGCCGTAGACGGTGGCGTTACAGAGAATAGCCTCCTGGCCGGCAAGAATGGATTTGGAACTATAATGTGAGAAGTGTGTCTTTGCCGTGCAGGACAGATGCATCTTACGGATCTTCGAATCATCATGGAATTCATATTCATCGTCATGGTCATGGTGCTCGATCTTGGTTGTTGGTGTTGGATTTTTTCGATTTCGTTGTTGCGTCAGCTTTTTTTGTTTTTTGGCGGGAGAAACTCGTACTTTTGACTCTCGTCTCCACGATCCACGATGATGGGATCAAAAAAAACAGAGACAAATATCTAACGATGCAGCACTCAAATAATAATCCACCACCGTATTTCCCACCGCCGCCATCGTCAGTGCCAGTGCCACCCCTTCCACCAGGA